>JAQFZT010002028.1:0-12795 GCA_034696325.1 Camisiidae sp. | reverse complement strand
CCCTTTATTCATAAAAAAAATTTCAGAAAATTCGGTATCTTAGGCAAGCGGACCATAGGTTTTCGGAAATGTTCTTTACATTTTTTGAGAACACTTTCAAGTGCTTTAATATCGATAAAAGTTTTTCTCACACTTCGATTGAGTTTATTATTACACTTTTGTATAAAATTTTTAAAATTAATCTCAACTTTATTATTACCACAATTATTACAAATAAAGATTTCAAGAATATTCTGTTTATTATAAAGACATGTTTCAAATTGTTTTGAAACGCACTCAAAACTGGACTTGTCTTCAAGTCATAAATAACTCAATAAGACTTCATACAAATCATCACAAATGCGAGCACTCAATCATTGCCGATATTTATATTCATTAAATCTATCAATTGATTGTCTTATTGTTAGCTTTTTATTCTCCATAATATCTGTTATTAATTGAGTATTTATTGACAAATGACTTATTTTTAAAAGCATTTAATTTTGAAATGACAATAATTTTAGTATTTCTGTCTCTAATACCATGTTTTGAAAGCTAAGAACAAAATGAAAAGGAAGTAAAATTACAACAATTTGAGTCACTATTAGACCTTTCTATTGAATATTAAATACTTTAAATTGAACAAACTTTGAACTTTAAACGTATGACACAGAGTGCACAAATGTAAGTACACATTCTTCTAAGCTTTGCACGTGTTTTCAAAATGTAAACAAAATTTTTAAAAGTTTGGGGACTTTTCAAAAAATTACTTATGAAGAAAAGTTACAAATATTCAACTATTTTACTATTTATTTTGATGTCAACTCAGAAAACTCAATCTTAAGTTAAATATTGAATAAATTAATCAATTATTACAATACTTTATTCATGAATTTAATGACAATAACATTTGAATTTAACAAACATATGACTCATCTCTAAAATTTTTATCAATTTATATCTTTAAATGTCATTAACATTATGAAAGTCAACACAAACTATTACTTGAGCTCAAAGTTATTTAAATCGAAAATCTTAATCGTCTTCTCCAACAAATATGAGACCTTTTTTCGTAAAAACATTTGTTCAGAAACTTAAGAACTCGTTTTTATTGTATCAAAAATCAAATTATTTACAAGTCTTTTAATCACATGAAAAATACATAAACAGTTTTTAATATGATTTTCTTAATTATTAAACAATGTTTTCACGGCTTTTCACACTTTTTCCGTTCATTTTCTAGTATTGATTTTTGTCCTGAAATTGAATTAAATTATATTTTATGTAAAAGTGAACAAATTGTAAAAAATAGTGAAAATAAAGATAATAAAAAACTGAATAATTTGAATAAAATATTAAAACTTTGAATTACTTTTAACATATTGTTTAGAGTCTATTTGAGGCGTTAGGAAATAGATGTTTGAATTTTGTTGTCGAATAAATACACGCTATTTTAGAGGAAAAAATAAATATTTAATTCATAAGAAACATTTTCAGATTATAAGTGAAAAATTACCGAATTTTCGTTAATAGTATTCAATTCATATTCCAATACTTTATACTCTTTTAGCTATAAATGATTGGAAAATACTATAAATTTTAGATCAAGTTGTGGTCATTTATCAAAAATGTCTTACCTTTGCCTCTAATTTATCCATTGATTAGTAATCCAATTGAGCTTTACTTGTAATCAATTATTTTGAATTAATTATTAATTTTTATTTATTTGAAAGTTTATTTAAAGCCTTTTAAATGTAAACCAATTTTTTGTTTACATCTGTTTATTCATAGATTACGACTTGAATTAATAGGTTTCGAGAAAAGTTTTGCTTTAACTTTTGATATAATTTTGAAATGAAAAACTTTAAGTGTAATTAATTATTTAAGACTTTGAATGCTTAAATAAATGTTTAAATTGTATTAATCGAAATATAAATAATACCAAAAAATTCCAAATACAAAGCAATTCATAAAAAACTTTCAAAAGTATTATCAAAAAACTTATATTGAGTACAAAAACCAAATAATGGTTTTAAACTAATACTACTTGTTATACAAATTGCTAATGAATGAGAAGAAAACTTGAAATAAGTTTCGAAATATTATAATATAATCCAAAAAAGATAATATAAGTGATTAAATGAAATATGAGATCCGATTAACGGGAAAAATTGTAAATTTGTGAAGTAATCAAACTATTAAATAGGAACTAGTTTTGTGACTATTTTTCTCCTCTATAAATGAATTCATGAATTTTATTAACAACTTTTTCACTGAAACTTTCAATCACATCAACAGAACTACTATTAGAAGCAGAACTAGAATTTTGTTGAATTTCTTTGTACTCCAGGTTATGATTGTTAAGCATATGTTTCTTAACTGATAACTTCCAAATAGAGTCATATTTACATTGAGGTGATTGACATTTATATTTAGTACTCTCATTCACTCTAATCAATTCGTTGTCATCACTATTATTTAGGGAACTATTAAGTTTGGATTGACTTTCAATACTATTTATAGTACTATTGGGTTGGCTCTCACTGTGAGCATTATTCATGTGTTGTTTCAAAAAATAATTTGAAGCGCAAACAAATTTGCATTCATTGGTCTGACAGTGAAGTACTTTTGGTTGAGTTTTAGACTCCAAGTTTGGATCTGATTTGGGCTTAATTTTAGAGTCACTTTTTGATCGATTACTAATAATCTCTTTACGGGTTTTCAATTTAGTCATTGAGTTACTTTTTTTAGTTTCTGTATTCACAGGAATAGGCGTTAGATTTAGAATATGTTTCTGAACTAAAGTATTCATTCCCTCAAGAGTTGTATTTTTCCTATGTTTTACTTTATGCTGTTCTAAACTGAATGGATATAAAGCAGTAAAACTACAATCAGTGAAATTACATTTATATTTCTTTTGACTCGAGTCTGAATCGAGTGATTTGGGACGCGATGGTTTGTAATTGTGGACAATTACATCTTCAGCTGTATAACGATTTGATGACGCGTTAAACTCAAACTTCAATCTTTTAATCACTATTTCAGGAGTTTTCACGCTATTTATAAGTTCTTCTTTAGTCATCTGTCGCTTTCGATCGGTTTCTATATTTAAAAACAATAAAAATTTATAATTCATTGAAAAAAATAATTAAATAAATGGTTTATACCATTACTGTTCATATTTTGAAATTCTTCTTCAGGAATGAGTTCAACAATTTTGCTTTCATTTATAGCTTTACATATTTTTATATGTTTTCTTAAATAAGATTTACTGAAAGTAAATGGTTGGAGACAAGCATTACAAGAGACAAAATCAGTCTTCAATCCATCGACAGCTAATCTTTTATAAAAAGATCCAAAATTTAAGCTTTCATTCAATGCAGTGAATTGAATGCGTTTAGACTTTTGCAGCAAAAGAGACCTGATCTCTGGTTTATCAAAAACATTATCATTAACTTCTTCTGTGTCAGAATCATCCACTTCAGGTTTGATATTATTTATAAGTGAATTACTGTTCAGTTCACCAGAAATATTATCTATTTGTTTGCCTTCAAGTAAAATGAAATTAAAAATAATTAATGAATAAAATTTGAAAATAACTAATAATTGTATAAAAACGAAGAAAAATACCATATATTTCTTCGGGTTTATTGAGATCTTCAGTGTCTAAATCAATATCAATGGTTAAACATCTGTTTGACTGGTCATTACTGCCAAACGACTCATTACTCTCTTTCTTACGATATCTTTTCATTGTGTACAAGAGTTTCCTCGTCTTTCTCTTCTTTTTCTTGTTGCTTTGACTCAAAAGATTATCATTTACTTCATTAAAAGGCAGCAAAACATTAACGGAATTATTAAGAGCCTTCAGATCAATGACTTCACTATCATTCTTGTTGTGGTCAACTTCAGGAAAACTTCTAAAGCGCTTACGATTACTTCTCTTCACAGGACTTGAATTAACAGTATTTGTGGTGGAATTGTGTCCATTAATATCACTGAAACTGTTCTCGAGCGCTGTTTCGATCAATTCATTAAACGAATAACTATTGTCAAGAAAACCGATAGACTTTTCCGAAACTGGTGTTGAATTGAATTTGAATTGACTATTACTTGAGTTGAAATCCTTGTGATTCTTCCATTGCTCGCATTCTTCTCTCAAACGTATTAAGGCTTTCCTCAAGAGTGACTTCTGACCCATCGATATATTGTGCAAACGCTCCAAATCTAGGCTCAAATCCAAAGCCAACAATGTCTGTACTGAGTTGTAGTCATTGCTTAACAACTCATCGATTGTTTCATTTCTTATACCAATAAATTTACTCAAATATTGCTTACAAAACGACTCATTAGTACTCATTTTATTTTTCTTTTATTTTATCTTTAGTTTTATAGCTTTTTAATTATTTAAAACGCATTTATTTTTTTTGTTTGGATTGAAGACACAGAAACACAAAGACTTATTGATTTGCAATATCTCTGTCAATACTTTATTCAATGAATAGTTTTTTTGCCGCCAAAATCAGGTTTGTATGTATTCTTGTATTTCAGATTTACATTATTTTGCATTTAAATGTACAGCAAAATAAGGACTTTTCTTACTGACCGTAACATATCATTTGAAAATAACATCATAAATGGCTCAACTCATAAGAAATTATAGTACTTTTTTATACACATACACACATCGTGATATGTATTGACAAAAAGTACAACTTTGAGTACTTGAAAAATACCACTCAAAACTGATTTTAGTGAAAAATGTGTTACATTACTACAGTTCATCCTGAATGCAAAAACTTTTTAAATAAATAATTAATATTCTGATTATTGAGCATAAAAATAAATCGCTAAATCATTTAAAATAAATTGATTTTAATTAATGTTTTAATCGTACGATAAGTTTAATCTGAAGTTAAATTTTGAATGAATACTTATTTAGTTAGCGAGTAATGAATTACCGGCTCAGTAACAGTTTAAAAGTCAAGGCAAATAACTTGACTCAATACCAAAATATACATAACTCTGAATAATATTTAGAGGTCATTGAAAAATATTATTTTATTAAGACAAAACTTTAAGCAATAATTTTCAAACAAAATTCATTAGCGATAAATGATTAGAAAAAAATCTGTTTTTATGTGAAAGTGAGAGAAATGACTGTATATGTGAAAAGACCTTGAAATCTAAAACCTTGTGATAAGACGAGAGTTTGTTTTTAAAGACTTATCAATAGAAGAAAGTCAAAACTTATCTTAAGTTCAAATCAGACTTTAAATTAAAAAGTATGATCACGTGATCCACACATGCCATCAATGAATCGCTTATTAAGTAGTCATTGAGTGATAGCAAGTTAACTGACAATCGTCTCAATCATTTGACTCTCTATTTCCATAAATTTCTTTAAATAAGTTAACAATTAGTTTGTAATTAAAGAAAATTCAAATACAATAATGTCTAACGATATTATGTCAGTCGTTGTGCCAAAAATTGATGATTTACTTGAATCGGACGGCTATTTAAGACTACATGAGCACGAAATTAGGCGCAGATATCGTGAGTTCAGCAATATATTGGACGGCATTAACAAGTCTGAAGGTTAACATTCAATACTATTCATTATATCACTTATTAAATACTTTTTCATAATAGTTATCAATAAGTCTTTCATTTTTAATAATTATTTTCATTCAAATTTTTTTAATTATTCAATTTTAAACCTTTTATCTAAAGTTTTTTTTAAAGTTCTGTTCAATAGATTTTCTCATCCATTAAATACTTTTCTCACAAAAATATTTTTCTTATTTTTTTTCCTATCCATAGATTGCAACGGTTTGTGTCTTCTCTTTAAACTTTTTCCTATATCTTAAGCACATTTCTGTCACTTTTCATGAATCACTTCTCAAAAGTCTATTTTCAACTTTTTTAAAAACCCAGTAATTGAGTCACTAATAGAAAAATTTCTCCTATTTTTTTTACTTTTAAGTTTTCAAAACCTAAATAAACAAAAATGAATTTGAATTAAGAAAAGTTAATATTTTTGTGTTAAACTAACATTTCCTGAAATATACCATGAAATAGGTATCGATGAATTCGTTCGTTCATATAAGAAGTACGGCATTCATGTGAATGCAGACAATAGTATAAGATGTCTTGAGTGGTGTCCGGGAGCGGAAGCTCTCTTTCTTCGGGGAGATTTCAATAATTGGGACCGAGTTTCGCATCCCTTCAAAAAGCTTCCGTTCGGCAAATGGGAGCTCATAATACCTGCGGGAGCTGATGGGCAGCCGGCTATTCAGCACTTGTCGAAACTCAAATTAGTTGTATTGACCAATAGTGGAGAAATGGCTGATCGGATCAGTCCGTGGGCCACATATGTTGTGCAGCCGCCCAAATCCACCGGTAATACGGTTTATGATCATGTCTTGTGGAATCCGCCCAATGATCAGAGATATGTCTTCAAAAATCGAAAGCCGGCGGCGCCAAAAAATTTGAAGATTTATGAATCACATGTCGGTATGCATTGGTTTCTATTTGTTCATTACTTAGTTTTCTGGTTTTAGGTTATATTTCTGAAAAGTTTTTCAATAATTTCTTGGATTAAACTTCAAATAAATTCAATTAAACATTTATTGAATATTGTCGTTATACAGGCATCGCATCTAAAGAGTACAAAGTGGCCACTTATAGAGAATTTGCCGATAATGTGATCCCTAGAATCAAAAAACAAGGTATGAATGCCTTATATAATCAATTGAATAGTCACCTAATGGTCAGTTACTTAGGTTATAATGCGGTGCAATTGATGGCAGTTATGGAACACGCATATTATGCATCATTTGGCTATCAGGTGACCTCTTTCTATGCGGCCTCTTCTCGATATGGCACTCCCGAAGACCTCAAATACCTGATAGATGTTGCCCATGAAAATGGGGTTTATATGCTTTTAGATATCGTTCATTCGCACGCATCTAAAAATGTTTTGGACGGACTCAACAAGTTTGATGGAACTGACGGTTGCTTTTTTCACTCTGGAGGAAGAGGTTTGTCATGAATTTGATAAAATAAAATTCAATTCAAGCTTAAAAATAACTTTTTCTCCCAATAATTTCTAAGTGAAGTAAAATCTGAAACTTTGTCCTGAAATAACTAGAAATATTGAGAACTTTACAGAAGTCTGATGTCTATTGTTATCGTTAATAGGATTTCATGACTTATGGGACTCTCGTTTATTTGATTTCACTCAATGGGAAGTTTTACGTTTCTTACTATCAAACCTATGCTGGTATTTAGATGAGTATCAATTCGATGGATTTCGTTTCGATGGCGTCACGTCAATGCTATACCACACGCACGGAATGGGACACGGATTTAGTGGGGATTATAATGAATACTTTGGACTCAATACAGACACCCAATCATTCAATTATCTTCAATTAGCTAATTATGTAACCCATAAGCTCTACGACAACGCTATAACTATAGCTGAAGATGTGAGTGGAATGCCTGCTCTCTGTAGACCTGTTGAAGAAGGCGGCGGAGGATTTGACTATAGACTAGGTATGGCTATACCTGACATGTGGATTAAATTACTTAAAGAACAATCTGATGATGACTGGAATCTTGCGAATATTGTCCACACTTTGACTAACAGGCGATGGCAAGAAAAGACTGTCGCTTACGCCGAATCTCATGATCAGGCTTTGGTTGGCGACAAGACATTGGCGTTTTGGCTCATGGATAAAGAGATGTATGATTTTATGTCGAAAGTCTCACCTCTCACTGGTATTATTGATCGAGGATTAGCGTTACATAAGTTGATCCGTTTGGTCACTCATGCCTTAGGTTTACTTGACTTTATTTTAACACTTTATTTGTTTTTTTTTGTTGTTATTATAATGAGTTGTTTTGGGAGCAGGAGGTGAAGCATGGCTTAACTTCATGGGTAATGAGTTCGGTCATCCGGAATGGTTAGACTTTCCCCGAATTGGTAATAATGAAAGCTATCATCACGCGAGACGTCAATGGAATTTAGTAGATGACGGTCTCCTCAGATATCAGTTCCTCAACAATTTTGATAGAGCTATGAATCTATTAGAAGATAAATACAAATGGCTCGCAGATTATGGTAACAATTCTTTCAAGTTTTACATGAACTTTATTTTGTTTTCCCTTTTTTAAAATTAATTTAATTTCACTTTCAATAAAGTTTTGTTATTGAATTTTTAAATTACTTTTTATGCTTCAAACGCCAAATGAATTGTTAATATAAATAATTATCTGATAAATAGGTGGATACGTCTCATGGAAACATCAAGAAGACAAAGTATTAGTCTTCGAAAGAGCCGGTCTTTTATTTGCTTTCAATTTTCATCCGACCAAAAGTTTCCCGGATTATAGAGTTGGTGTAGAAGTGCCCGGAAAATACAAAATTGTCCTCGACTCGGATGAGGAACAGTTTGGCGGACATTCGAGATTAAATCATTCGACAGAATTTTTCACATTCAATGAAGGGTTTGCTGGCAGAAGAAATTCAACGATGATTTACATTCCGAGTCGTGTTGCGATCGTTTTCGCTAAATTTGATTAGAAATCAATTGGCATTTTAGGGATCCGTTTCTATATTTTTGATTTTATTTAAAATAATAGTTATCGCTCTCTTCAAAAGTCTATTTACGTTTGAATCAATTTTTGCAATAGATTTTGTGTATCTTTGAATGCAAATGATATCTCCATTTAAATAACTTTATCTCTTATTGCTTTTGAACAGTTAGTTTTCAATATTTCGGTTAATATTTTTATAAACTCTTGAGATATCATTTAATTATGTTTAAAGTCATGTACAAGTTTTTGCTCATGACTATCAAAGTCTTCAATTTGATTGTTTTCAAGTTATAACTAGTTATCAATCAAAGCCATGACATTAGAATAGTCTTTATTTTCCAATTCGGTTCTGAATTTGCATTTATATGAAATTGTAGTAAAGTTATGAAAAATCTTTATCTAAATAAGTGCCATATTATAGCTATTTTAAATGAATTGTAATTTTTATTTACACTAATATTTTTTTAGATATGTTGTAATTTTTGTTGATAATATTGAACTTAAATTTTTAAATTAAAGTTAAAATCCGGTGTTTTAAATCTTAGACTTTCGTGATTTATTTGAGCATTAAATAGTTTTAACATTTGAATGAATTTAATGAAAATGCTTTCCAAAATTGATGAAACTTTTGTTGAATAAATACAATTGATTCTTACAAAAGAGTTGATAGAAAGATATTTTTGAATAAATTAGTTGAAAATTTGAATACTATAATCTAAATTGTTGATGAATGATAATTTAATTGTTCTCTTGTTTTTTACTCAAAAGATTAATCTCTCAGATAGAAAGCGCTTAATTCTCCCAAATCTTTATTTAAGTGAATCAAATCATATTCTGTCATATGAGAAGATGCCGTTTAAAGAAAGCAATTTCAACAACAATTTTGTAACTCGAGTTTAGAGATTAAAATAATTGTGTCTCAAATAACTTGTTTCAATTTGTAAGACTTGGTTTACAACGTTTTATTCCAAACCTTACGGCAAAACGTAGTATTCAGTCAACTGTAGTTTAACCGAAATTTATTAATCATTTTTGAAAATCAAAAGAAATTATTTTGAAGCTCAAAGTAAATTGATTTCAAGATACGATATATGTTTCCATTAAAACAATTGAAAAAATCTGAATTTAATCAATGAAAATGTTTCTTATGAATGATAAATACCTTTAATGATAAAATTTGAATTATAAGAACTTTTGAGATAAGTTTTAAGTTTTCTTACATTTGGTATATTATAAAAACTTTTCTATTGGTCATAAAATGATTTATTGATCTAATTTTCATCGCATTCATATATTTGAGCAAAACTTATGTAACTTATTGTTGTGGCAAAAATTCAATTTTGGTAGCGATGGAGACCTAATGACTTACATTCTAGTTATTAATACAAAGTTTATACGAGTTATTGTGATTTAATATTTGTAATCATTGTAATAAGTATTAATTTTTCATGAATACCACTTTCTTCTATACATTACTCAATAACTAATTGTGATTTTGTGATCAAATGGATAGTAAAAATAGTCTATTTGTTATCAGAGCTAACCATCACTTTAGCTCTAATGGTATTGAGAGAAAAGTTAACAATACTATCGATTCTAATGTAAAGGTAAGGCTTGACTTTGGAATTGACTATATTTTTAAGAATTTAAAAACTTATTATTTTCAAACTTTTCTTTTGAAAATCTGAGCTTAAATTGAAATAAATAAATACTTAAGCTTTAGAATAATACAATAATAAGAGATTTGTTTGTTTGAACTGAAAAAAGTTTCCTTCATAACGTAAGTCAAGTCATATAATCCTACTTTTGAGTGAAAAATTTTGAAATTATTAAATTCAATATGAATTGAAAACTCTATATAAAACTTTTAATCTCTTAAAACTGTCCAAAGCTTGAGATTTGTTTTTAATGTTTGTTTTAAAAATAGTATATTCTTTACACATGTCTTTTGTCGCCAAAATGTTTTGTATGCATACGATGTGTTCAAGTAATTTAATAACAGAATGATTTACTATCCTTTGTGTACTTTAGATGAAAAAGGCTTCGGTTCCTAAATCAAAAGACCTTGAATTACTTGACTTAAGTGATGTTGAAGACGATGAAGAAGAGACAGATTTCAAATCCTATAACGGCTACAGTAAGGCTAAGCAGAAGAGTCGGATAGTGTTGTCATCGATCGTATCTAAAGGTGATGCTATCACTACACAGCAGGCGATTGTACGCAATTTTATTTAACTTTAACTATTGATAGGCATTTTTCATTTTCATTTCAACACATCTTTCAATTAGATCTGGATCTGAGTCCAGACTTCAATTTAGTCAACTCAAGATCTAAAAATTTCTCAACTATTGATTAAATCAATAGGGCTTTCATTATAGAAGTTATTATAGATATATCAATATTTTTCTCAGTATGCGTTCATTTTTTAAACTTTTATTTATATAATAGTGTTTTAAAGATTAAATATTTCGAAACTAACTTTTAAAGGATTTCATTTTCAATAAGCTCTTGACGAATTTCGAGAGTTGTAACTCTTGATCAAAATGAACACTCAATACTCATTCCACTCATATTTATGTTAACTTTTTAATGCCAAATACTCTCTAAATGAATAAATACTTGTATTTTAATGTGAAAATTCTAATAATCAATGGTTTTCTAAATACTAGGAACTCAAAAAGTTAGTACTGGGCTCATCTCTGGCAGCATATTGTGATGAGTGGCGTAACCAATATTTCGAGTTTAATACTAATCAATCACTTTACTATGGATTAGTTCAGAGAAAAGTGAGCGAAACTTTTCGAAACTATTGAATGACACGAAACTTTGATAATTAAATAACTAATTTTTCAAACATAAACAACAGGGCGGGCCGTGTGGTGTTCTCGCATCACTTCAAGCCTACATATTAATTGAACTATTTTTCAATTCCACTCAAGACAATAGCGAACAAAAATCTAATGATTTATTATTACTAAACTGTTTGACAAAAGCTATTTCTAATATATTGTGGAAAATTGGACGCAAAAGTAGAGCTGTTGTCGCGAAGTAAATAAGATTTTTTCCTTTTTTGCTCTAAATTTTCGAGATCTAAATTAGATGTGAAAATTGATTAATGATTTCTTTGTTTTTCTTATCCATCTCTAAACCAGTGAAACGAACGCAATAGTTATGCAACGAAATAGTGAACTGTCTTTTGATGGAATCACAGAACACATAGTTGTGCATATTTTTGATTCATATGAGAATCTATACAATTATATGAATAGCATTCTTAAAAATGTAATTATCCTAAAAATTGTTGACTAAACTTTATTGAACTTTTGATTGTTTAAACTATTCTCGATATCTATGAACACGAACAGAATCCCCAAAGCATTGGTTGTGTTTCACTACTATATTCATGTCTATTAACTCGGGATTGCAATCAAGTCCGTGGCGACTTTGACGATTCGAAGACTACTTTAATTGGTAGACATAATTACTGCACACAAGAGATGGTGAACTTGTTTTTAATGGGAAGCGCAGTGTCTAATGTTTTCAATAATGATATTAAATGCGATTCATTAACACTTCACGGAGTTTCGAAGCCCTCACAAATTGGCTTTCTATCACTTTATGAGTACTACAAATCTTGTGAAGTGAGCAAAAACTTTTTCTAACTTTTCTATAATATCTTATTTTTGCCACATTCTCATTGTATGGCTAACTAATTATCAAGTCTAAAGATAATTGCATTTCCACTCCTCTTACTTAGCATTCTATCCTTTCATTCATTGCATAGGTTTATATCCTTTGAAATAAGTTTTAAATTTAATCATTGAATACAATAATTATGAAAAGTGTATAAAATAAGACACATTTGAATAGAAGATCACTAATGTATGCAAAATAATAGCTTTTATAGAATTTAAGTACAGCTAAAGAAACAAAGAATGCATTTATTATTCAGGAAATGAAGATTCTTAAGGGTTTGAGAACTCATTAGCCTTACTCAACATGATTACTACTAATTATTATTTAAAATAAGTTTTCATCTGTATTTATCACTACAGTCTCCATCATCTTAACATGTCTTTCTTTCTCTAAAAGTACTCATTATATGAAAGCTTATGTTTATAGATTGCATAAAATTTGCGTTATTTTCCCTTCAAGTCCTCCTCACTTAAAAGACTCTTTAATATAAGCTATAATTCATTTGATAAACGTTT
>JAQFZT010002027.1:0-12804 GCA_034696325.1 Camisiidae sp. | reverse complement strand
AATAAGCTCACTGTGAAAGTTGACTAAATAAATTCGTTCAAATAATATATATTTCTGTCAGTAAATTTTCATCAAGTTATATGATTTCAAATTGAGTCAATAATTCACTCAAAATGAAAAATTTAATTATCACTACAATTTTGAAGTAAACTTTAGTAAACCAACTCCTAAGAAAAGAGGAAACTCACAAAATTCAGACATCATTTCCATCATTATTTTCATCAATGGTTGTTTATTTATTATCATTAAAAGTATAAATTTATTCTAACTATCAATTTAAATTTGATAAATTGATACTTCATTTTCCTATAAACTCGTTGAGTTTTCGTGAAAATTTTCAAAAAATTTATATAATAAATTCATTTTGAATAAAATAAATTTACTCTCAATCGAAATAATAGCTGACTTGTGTGTGAGATGTGAAAGAAACTCATATTTTGTAGTTGAATAGAATGGAAATAGCTTTGTGAGATAAAACTCAATTTTCGACCTACACTAAAATTTGCGTAATATTTGATTTTATAAATTTGAAAGAAATTTGAGTAAATTTATGAAAAAATAAATCTAAGAAAGCTAATTATCGCAGTCAGCATTTTTCAATTCTAAACTTCTTCAATGAAAAGTTTGCAATTTATTCCATAATTTAATTACATGTTGGCTCCGATTGAGATATCATAATGACTAATAAAAATGTTATTATAAGTAGTAAATTTGATTAGGACTGCACGTGATCTAACCCTTATTAAGTGTTGAAAAACTTATAAACTCAATTATAAAGTAAACGTGATTCGCAGCATTAAAAGCATTAAAAAATAACTTAGACTAGTGTTAGTACACTCGTGGAAAGAACTAGCTTAAGACAAAGTCAAATTAAATCTAGGTTTAGAGCCTGAGAGCCTGAGTCCTGAGTTAGAGTCACAATATTTTTC
Organism: Camisiidae sp.; assembly: GCA_034696325.1. Lineage (NCBI taxonomy): Eukaryota > Metazoa > Arthropoda > Arachnida > Sarcoptiformes > Camisiidae > Camisiidae sp. Next base: position 11,875 of record JAQFZT010002027.1, on the reverse strand, counting down.
ATATACTTGTACAGAATTATTTTTAAAAAGTCCACTTCAAAAATAATTCCATGCACTGTAATAAATGATTAGACAAATAAAACTCTGGTTTTTGGTAAAAAACTCTTGTATAAAGACATTCTTTGTGTAATGAAATCTTTAAAGTAATGGTTTCTAAGTTGAGACTCACGCTTAAAAGACCCTTCAGGCTCAGAACACTGATTCTGATTACAACTCATCTGCTTCTCTTTGCGCGTGGAGTGAGAGGTATTACAGGGCTTCGTAGAAATGTACAGAAAGTTATCGTTTTAAAGTTAATGATTAGTAAACAAGTTTTATACGAGGAAAATATTTTATGGATAGTTAATACTTCGCACTCAACTCGCAAAGAGAAAAGGGAAAACAATTACAATTTTGAAGTGCTGTGAACCCATTGACCAATGATTGTGCTCAACACTTACATTCGATGACAAAATAATGTTGCATAGATGCTCAGGTTTGACAATTAATAGCCTAAGTGCTCATGTAGAAGTACAATTGATACACATGAAGAATATCTAATTGTAAAACAACAAATTTTAGTTATTTGTTTAGACGACATTCTTGTTGAAGTTTCGAAAACAACGAAAATTGATTAAATTCTTGCATTAGATTCCTATCAAGTGAAGCATTAATGATTCGGTCAACTATTGTTAAATCAATCTCAAAAGCTTTTGATAACACTATGATTGACTAAACAATAGAAAAGTAATCAAATTTCGTTAATAGTTAATACAACTGAATAAAAATAAAGCTTAGAATGTCTATCAAATAATCAGTATTTCTCATATCAATATAATCTTATACTTCAAACAGTTATTTCACTAACTTAAGGAAAAGAAGTCTTGCAAGAGAAGGAAAAGTCGTCTTTTTGAATGCTTACTTAAACAAAAAAAAACTAAATATTTTCTATTTGACAAAAAAGGTTTTGACCTACTCTTCGAAGTACTCTATACAGTGTCTAAAGTGGGAACGAAAGTGAGAGCCATCAGAAATTTTGGTATCAAATATTGTTTTATTTCATTATTTCAACTATAATTTGATTCTTTAAACGCATTAATCTTCAAGTTTTGGAATTTATTAAAAAAGAAATACAAAGAATCAAATCAATCCCAAAACGAAAGAAATTCAATTAAGCCTTTTCTGTTCAAAACAAAATAAATTTTAATTTCAATTTTGTTCAAGTTATTTGACTGAATTTGAATTAAAAGAACATTTCAACCATTCAAAAGATGTTTTTTTAGGAAAAGCTGAATGTTTTGAAATGAAATATATTTAGGAATAAAATTATCCTTTACTAGTAATAATAAACGGACTGTACTGTACTTGAAATTTTGAGATAAGTTTTTACAAATTAAAAGAAAATGTGAAGTATTAGAAGAAGTGGGTATGGCTTAAAGTAGAGAAATGACCGAAACGTAACACAAGTTTTTGATATCTAGATCTTGCAGATAAAGTTCATCAATCTTTATTCACTCATAAATTGCATGTAATTTTTCAAAAGTGCCACAAAGTTCAAGTTGCAAAATATTTAATACAGTCTCTCAAAAAAGATATGTTAAAAGAAAACTTTGATTATGTTTTGGATTTAGTTGAAAATTGTAATTAAAACAGAAATTGTGAAATAATGGTATATTAAATGAATTTGAAAAGCTCTGTTTGATAAATGTTTATTTTATTAATTTGATTACCGAATTGAAAAAACATACGGCAGTACATGATGGCCAGTGCACAGCAGTAAAGAAATTAACCATAAAATAACTTAATTCAATAAAGATAGGAAAAAGCTTTCATGTAAGAGATGGATAAGATCCATAGATTGGTTTATTTTGGTAATTCCGATAAGAATCCTCATAAATTCCAGACCAACTTTAAAGCATAATATTTTTCCTTTAAGAGACGAAAGTCTAAAGTATTCAAAAGCAAGAAGCATAAGGATTATGAATAATATGCAAAGATGAATAACATTAGATATGAATATGATGTCAAGAATGAGATCTCAACTTCACAATGGAGTCATTTTTTTCAATAGAAAATAAGAGACAGATTTTCCCCTTGGAATTCCTCAGCTTTTATCAAAAGTATTTTATGATTTTTGCATCAAATTTATTTAAGTTCAATAACTTTGATAATGCGATTCATATTTTTTAAAACTTATGCATTAAATTTTAAATGAATATTCAGTTAGAAATTGATTAATGGATATAAAATTTTGGAATTTTGGAGCAAAATAAACATAACATAATATATGAAAATAGGAAAGTTTTTGTAAAGTTATACTGAGTCTGAAACAAAAAATCATCACAATTCAAGGCACGAAAATGCAAAAGTATAAGGAGAGAATTGGAGGGAAAGCATCGTTGAATAAATACTCCATGAAAAATTCTGAAGCACTCAATCATCTTTCCATCTCTTAGAGAGAAAACTTTTTCATATTATACTGCATTAATTCAACTTTGAGACTGAAATTTTTAGACTCTGATGTTTGACTGATATATTTATTTGCTTTTCTTTATTTTATTGGACATTTGCCTGAATGGACTGATTATAGAATGTGATTCTAAACATTGTAAATCTGGGCAAAGTGTGTCCTCTATTCCACGAAGGATTCGCTCCTTTCGTTCGTTGTTCAAGTCGTCTTGAATGGTAAGGGATAAAAATCTCGAGATATCAATAAAGGTCTGCCTGCAATGTGCTCGCATGCGATAAAGTGTTCTCGTTAGCCAATATCATTATTGTCTGTATTTGCCATCATTATCATACAGCGCATTACAATCACTGTCTTTTTGACAGCCCCACACATAAACAGTTCCCATGTGTAACATAAGAACCTACCGTTAAAAGGACCAACACTTCCTATCATTTATTCCATCTTTTGATTACAATTTGTGATCCACATACTTGATGGTCGGTAAGAGAATACGTTTGCCGCAATATCAATAGCATTCTTAATCCCAATACCAATTCCATGTGAAAGTTCTTCGATAAGAAAGCATCAATTTTTTCTGCTTAATCGTCTTTAACCCACAAGAAAATTGAAAAAGAAGAACTATTGAGAATCATAAGAAGGATGCGAATCATGACACGACTTGTTTTGTGGGATTACTCTTTATGAGCTTCACTCAATCCATAAAAATATAAATTATGAAATATATATTTTTTTCAATTCCAGTTCTTCAATAAAGAGTTTAACTTGAGATTAAAAAACATCTAAAATGATATTTTTAAAGAATCGCTTCAATTTTAGATCATAAGAATAATCCTTTGCTATTGAAATAATAATTATTGTATAGCATAGAAAGAAATGGCTCACTGGAGGCAATCAGTTTCAATAAGTAATGCAATTGTTTATAGAATTTGTCAGAATTTTCGCATTCTTTTACTCATATTTCTATTAAATCTTAAGTTTGTATCAATGAATAAAAGAGTGAAACATTCCTTTTTGACAGTCACTGCTCAAAAACATTCTACTGAATCAAGTAATAAAATGGTTTCAACTTTTACCAAATTGAATAAAGAGATCAATCATGAAATATTTATATTATTCCATACCATCAAAATTTGTGCTCTACTTTTGTTGAAGAAAGACTTGTAAAATGTCTGAAAAAATCTAATCATTTAATTAAAAATACTGAAACTTAAAATGAATTCCTAATTACTAAAACTGAATTACAAGATGAGAAACTTGAGCTTGAGCTTGAGCTTGAGCTTGAGCTTGAATATAATGAGGAAGAGCTAATGGTAAAAGGGTTGAGTATTACATTTATGATTATAAACTTGAGTTGAATAATAAAAATTGTGGAAATGAAGCGATTGCACGCAATTAAGCTGTTTTTGAAACTATAAATTCGTATGAGGTATTGATTATAATACAAACAATAATACATTATAACACAGGGATCAGGTGGTGGTTCATCTAAAAGGATAAATCGCATTTTGTGGTAGCAAATAAAATCATTTAGGAATCTATTCACAAATATTCAGTTGGGCTGAGGGCAAAATACTCACTATAGGGATTGCGAGAATTCAAGTGAATTATATTATGAGATAGCATGAAGGGTGACCCCTGCCTTCTCTTGCCTCCTTATTTACTGCAATACTTAAGTGAGGCAGAAATAATAAATTCCAGTCACATAACTTATCAATCCATTAATAGCAATGTTATATTGGATTCCATTCATTTATGATACCCTATACTTCGCATCATTATTTTCTTTGCAATCGATACTCTCTCTACTCTCTCTCACTCTCTCTCTCTCTCTCTCTCTCTCTCTCTCTCTCTCTCTCCTCTCTCTCTCTTTCTCTCTCTCTCTCTCTCTTTCTCTCTTTTTCTCTCTCTCCTTTCTTCTTAATCTTCTAAGAATGAAAAATAATACACTAAAGGAGAATTCTTATCAAAACTAATAATTATTGCGAATATTATTAAACATTTGTTTGGCTTGTATTTGTTTAATGTGACTTTCATATAAAGAACGTTTCCTTAATTTATTTGTTTGATAAAGAAATGAATAAATTTATTATTCAACTCAAGGTTTTATAGCTAAGAGTAAACTTGTAAGTTATCTGTTCAGTAACATTTAATTTGGGACACATTTCTTCTATAAATGAAAAATTGATTAGATATCGCTCTACTAAACATTAAAGTTAGTGAACAACTCAAAGCAATAGTAGTACTGATGAGATTCACTGCTAACCATAAGTTATAGAATATTATTGACAAACACATAGACATAAACTTGAATTCTATGTTCAAAATAACTTTTTTATATCTTCTGATAAAAATAACAAAATTTTCTATGAAGTATAATTCAATCATTTATGAATAGATAGCAATTTGAAGTTAGTTTATAAATAATTTTGAATTAATTTTGGATACTTTGAGTGAATGAAATGTTGTTTTTTAGGTTGAAAATGATTTCATAATATTTTCATAACTTTGCTATCAAAGAATTTTTTTGACAGATATTTTCCTAATAGTTTCAGAAATTGAAAATTATAAGTTTGAATTATTTTCGTGAAGCCTTTATTTAACGGTAAATTGTATTTTCTCTCTCAAACTCCTAAAAAGCAATTTATCTCTTGAGACAACTTTTATTCCCCGAGAACTTTAAACAATTTTAAGCTGATTTCGTTTTGAAATTTTCTGAAAGATAACAATGATTTCCGTTCTCAAAAACTAACAAAAAAATTGATTTTTCACTGAATAGCTTCTCTTCTGAATTACTTGAATCAAAAAGATTAGAATCTTTTATGAAGACATTCTTATAAGTGAATAAAAATAATTTAAAAGATGAATAAAAGGAGTAACAGAACATGTTTAGACTAATGACATACTTCTTTAACTACAGATAGATACAGATTAGTTCAAAGTTCAATTAAATGTCAATTTATATAAAGGAAACGAAATAACAATAAGAATTGAGTTCAGTTTCTGTTTCCGAAAATGAGCCGAAGATTTCTAGGCATTCGTAGAAATTGACTTAGAAATTATCATTTCTGACTAACAATTATCAATCACTAATTATTTGAAAATATTCAAAACGAAGTTTTGCATCGATTAATAAATAAATTAATAATATTTATAATTAGTATAAAACTTTTTCATTAAATTAATTTTCCTTTGATTTCTAATCAAACATTTTGTTTATAACTGTAGAAAATACTTTTCATACGATGTCTGAGCATATACTTAAAGGTAATTTGAAACCTAGGAATGGATTTGCAAAGTGAATCTCAATTATTTTCAAACAGTATATGCATCAGAGAAATAATTATTTCATTTAAGTTCAATTGAAATCATTTGATTGCAATGAAAAAAGATTCACAATTCGGATCTATTTGAGAGAAGTGAACAATTTTTTTATCATTTGAGTTTCCAATTATGAAAATTAAAGTTATGAAGGAATTGATTGAAATTAAAAATTGAAATATATATTCGAAAACTTTATTTGAAAAACGATGATGACTTTGTTGAGAATTTTGAAAAATTGTTCCAAAACTATTATAGATGTTTTTTGTGACAATATTTATTGAGGTTTTGATATACTAGGATAATATAGTACGAAATAATTTTCAAACAAAACAAGCCAAATGGCAAATCAAGTAGACTTTTGTGATGGAATGAGACACATTTTTTGCTTCTGGGTTACAAAAATATGCTGAGAGTATCTTTTATCAGCAGAAAATTTTTGTACACTTATATGGAAACCACAAACGGATCCTTTTCAGAATTGAGTTTTGGTGTCTGTAAGTGTAAAGCCGAAAAATGGTATGATTACATCCACTGAATACGAAAATAAAAGTAATACTTAGAGTAGAATAAGTAACACAGGTCTCAAATCCTCCGTTTCAGCAGCAAATCAAAAGAAAAATTCTCATCCAAAAGAACATGACGAGAATATCGAATGGATACACGGCTTATAAGTTGGTTCTCTATAAGTTAGGAACTCTATTCAGTAATTTATACAGTAATAGCAATGTCTCTCTCCTGAGAGATTTTTGGTCATATTAGGAAAATCCCGTTCAGTTCATACTCTTTAAGCATTTCTATGCTTTGACTTGTTATATAAAAATTAATGCTCAAGTTATACATTCAATGCAAGTTTTACATGATCTTGAATTTACAGAAGGAATTCTCATCAAATGCAACCGACAGTTTGAATTAACTCAACTTAATTGCAATTTTCAATATAATGATTCTGGAGTTTTAATATTGTTTGCATTCTAAACCTAACCTAATCTAAAGATAGACTGATTAATGGGCAAAGTTTTCCTAAATTATTCTTTCAAATCCGAATGCATTGTCAAACGAACATAAATTCTCTTTCATTATGAGATTACTGTTATTCAAAGTACAATAAATTGATCATTGAATTAGAGAACAAGTCCTAATCCTCTTGATGTTCTTAGAGCTGAAAACATCGATCGCTAAGAATATTGAGTTTTGTCTCGTGATATGAGACCATTACTTTTATTGCCCATAAACTTCCTGTAGGTATTGTTCATGTTATTTAATCGAAATTCGACAACTCATTAACCTTATACTGGTATTGATCCTGTATTCAAATATCATGAGTACTACAGATTAATTTCATATTGGCGTCAAAAAATCCAATCAAATGGATTGCTTTTCATAATAAAACTCACTATTTTTTGAGCTCAAGCTTTATCTTCGATCTAAATGGAAAAGAGTTTGAGCCTGGCCTTGATATTAACACATTCAATTTGGATCAAACATAACTTATGCTCATCATTAGTCATCGGAGACTAACTAAAATTTATTCTCTCGATCTTATTTCCTTCAGAGATTACAAGTTTTATATCTTTCGCAAAGTTTTCATATTGATTCTCAATGAAGAAACTCATCAGACTATAGAGATTGCTTTCATAATCTAATTTATTTCTCTTCCATTTCTTTAAAAAGTTCAATTAAAAGCTCTTTTCACTTATAAATAAACATCGGTTTAATTATAAAGATATATTTAGCTCAACATCAAGAATAAAATCTCAAATAAGTCAAGGTTTCTTGAGTCGATTCCATTAGTATCTATTCATAACATAACATATGAATTGCTTATTAGAATTGTTAACGATTTTATATAACTCTTTTGACTTCATTTAATTACAAAAAAATTGTATCTCTGTTGTACTCCTGAATTTCTAAATTGGATACGAATTAAGACTTTGTATTTTTTTTTGATCTATAAAATTAATGAGAGCTATCTTTGAAAAAATACTTTGTAATAGTTGACAAAATTAAGTTAATAAATTTAAACGAAAAGCCATTATTGCAAACTTTATTTCGTAAACTTTTATGTCAACTGAACTAAATAATTGAGTTGTTTTAAAGAATGGAAAAAAGACTAAATTAGAAGATGAAATAAATCAACGATATATAAAACACAAAAGAGCATTAGTTAATTCCACAAGTAAGACAAATCGTGCAACTTTTGAAAAGCATAGCTGGAGTTGAAACTAATCAAAAGATTTGAAAACATCAATAACACTAGAAGTACAATGAATCAGAAGTGAAGGTATTTTTTGGGGAAATGGCTCTTATTTTCTCAGTGGCACACAATTTAACAGAAAAATACAAGTATCGAAATGGGATTTGGGCTCAAACTTTACTCTAATTCACACAAAATGGAAATACAAAGCAGAGGCACAATTCATGCCTCAAACCTCGAATCAACTTATTTAGAGCGATGAAGATTAATGGTTGAAAGTTTTCCTGATTTTTTGGCTTTTCTAGACTTACAAAACTTCATTTCTTTGTTCTGCGACCAGGAATAAAATGACATAAGATTTGAGATGCGTTTAAAAGTTTCCTTAATTGTATAAAAGACAAAATAATGAACAACTGCTTCTTTAATCAATAATTGGGTTCATATTCTATGCATAGCTATAAACTCAACACAGCCTAAAAATATAGATTTCAAATCTCATTAAAAAATTTGAAAAAGTTTCACATTGTTATACAGTTATGTTTATTTATTAATTTTAATATTTTTAAGTATCATTATTTTACTGTTTGCTATTTATTTCATCACTGTTTTTAAGCCCAACTATCGGCAAAAGTCAAGAATTCCACCTGCAGTCTAACGAATCTTATTGAATACTCGAATGAGTAATACCTTGTATGTGAAATAATACCAATTTGTCTTCACAATATCTATGACTTAGTTTGACTGATGATATTTAAGAGAAAAATGGTCTCATTATAATTAGTTTCTTGACAATAAGATTTCAAAGTTTGTGTTTATATTGAGAAAAAGTGAAAATTTCATTCTATTTACAAAATCATGATAATTAAAGGCGAAAAGCAAGTAAACAATCATTTGTAATTCAAATCAGAAAACAAAGCATTGATTTCTATTTCTTGAAAAAGAAAATTTGTCATTCATTCGAAGAACTTAAGAACTCAGAGGTGAGTAATTTTTGGAGCATTTTATTTTTTGAAGCAATAGTGGAAATCCTGCGGAATTAGAAATAGAAGCCAAAACGAGGGGGATTTCCCATTATTATGAAGACAATAGTTAATAGCTGTGGTGAGTCACGCAAAGCAACATCCAAGCTATTGGCGTTTCCCTACAGTGCCTTCAGGTTCTCAATAGTAGAGTGTGTGTAGTTTTACTCATTTTATCACATTGATTAGCGTCAATTCCATCAATGCCACCAACTGTGTTCTCTGTGCGTGATTGGGATTTCAAATTTGCCATAATATATACTACACTATACCATACTTTTCTCCTAATGCTAGTACTACTCCGTACTCCTCAAGTTCTTGTCAACAGTGAAATAAGAGAGGAAAGAACACATACAATGAACATGAAAACAACTAAAACCAAATCAAGAGAGAGAGAGAGAGAGAGAGAGAGAGAGAGAGAGAGAGAGAGAGAGAGAGAGAGAGAGAGAGAGAGAGAGAGAGGGAGGGAGAGATCCCATCCACATAAACATTTCCATTGAGAACATCATTTGTGCATATGCTGGACATTCACACCATTACAATAATTGTTTTTCTATTACACCATTTATCAAAAAATTCTATACCATCGAGTTTTCGTTAATGTAACCAAATATAATGTGAAACTAAAATGTTTTCATGAATTCAAACAGTGCATGAACCAAACCTATTCTATTATTAATAAAGTTTCTAATAATAGTTTAATTAAGCATAATATAATACATTTTTTATCTGAATTCTTTTTATTTCAAATGTTTAGAGAATACCTGAATTCAAATCTAAGTAGTTTATTCTGCTTTTGCTTATCATACAGTAGTTTTGATTACGCTTTTGTGATGCAAATTATTAAAATTTATTAATGTGTTATATCATTTTAAAGCCCATTTATCAAAATATCTCCCTATCAATCAAATAATTAATTATAATGAGAATAAAAAATGTCAGTCGATTAACACCACTTCGCAATGGTATTGTGATTTTTGATATAATCCTAAATGAAGGGTCTGAGTGGGTTTCCAGCAACACATCCCCAAGTGTGATAAGGGCAACGAGATGAGCATTTTAATGCCACATTCGAACATATTCGACCTGCACCTTCTGATCAATATAAGATTTATGACATAATTACATGCATATTTATTGATCAGAAGTTAGAAGAAAGTTAAAAGCAAAATCCAAACAAATGCGAAATTAAAATCTTCAAAGTGAAAAGACTATACAGTAGTGTAACTTGAATTTATAATCTTTAATCTTTGTGTGCTTCTTATCAACTGTTATCTTACTTTAAGTTGAGTTAGTGTTGGATGGATTAAGCCGTCGACGGCATTTGACATTACTATTGCCATTAAATGTCACCATTTATTGTGATCCTCTAACTCACACACACACACACACACTTACATCAAATAGTAAATGCACTTCAAGGGTAACTGAAGAGTAAGACAAAAAGAGAGAAAATGTTCTCAAATCCCAATCCAATTAAGCGTTGCAATCAGTGATGCCTCTCTTATCCAAGCAATTAAGAGAATGCATAAGCATTCCTATATAATAATGCACTAAAACATTGAAATAAAATGAGATTCATTAGAATAAGATGAACAATCAGGACAAACATTATGAATGATTCACAAAAGCTCTTTTTCTACAAACGGATTAAATAAAGAGTGGGTCCTATCTGTCAATTGAAATAATAAAGTAACTGTCTGTTTATCATTTTATTCCATAGAAGAGTGTTTTTCAATAGTTTTGATCTCATTTTATTCACTTATTTAATACTATATAAATATATTGGCAAAAAAAATCAACTTTTCAAGTTCTTTCTCAAACAAAATTTTTTATAAAAATAGATAAATAACTGTATTTTGGGAATGGGAAAAGTTTTGATTAGTTGAAAAAAGTTTTTCTTCATTTATAAGTGTCAACATCATGTCAATTCGTTTTTTTCTTCAATTGATAGTTTTTTTGTCTAACTCTGTAAATAAATTTTTGCTCAGTTTATTCAAACTTTTATTGAACAAAACCAGAGGTGCGGAACCAAAACTATGCGGCTTTGAGAGACAATTTTTGAGAAAAAAAAATTCAATTTCATTATGATTATTATGAATATTTTGAAACGAAAACTTATGGAGTAGTAATTGAATTAATATTTAGTTAATTTATTAAGTTTCGGAAATACATTGACTATAAACATGAGCTGCAAATTTATAATTACTTCCAGAATTATTTAAAAGCGTTTTTAGTAGACAACAAGAGTTTTTGTCGAATAGTTTTTAATTGTGAACAATTAAGAGAAATAAAGATATGTTTCAGTGGAGACAAATCTAATGAAACCCAATTCAATGTGTGGGACAGATTTATGAGAGATTTTTAAAAAACTTTATAACTGTTTTTGATTTAATATTTTTATGAAAAAAGTCCCACAGGTCTAGTATGAATTGAAATTTTTTTCAATCGAGGGTCAATTTTCTCAAAGGGGGACCAGAGGTACATTTTCGAGTAGATGGGTCGCACACCCCTACTATTCCGCACCTCTGAACAAAACCAAAGTCTGGACTTTTTATATTCTTTCTCGCAAGTGTACAGCAGGGAGGGTCGACCGTCATTAATCCAATAGATATCTATCTATTCAACCATATATTTCATATAAAAGTATACAAATAATGTTTTTAAACAAACGATAATAATCATATAATATAGAGGTAACGTCAAAACGTCTAAATTTAAACTAAATATTTAATTAACTCAGTATTAAGAAATTTAAAGCAAATTTTATTTTCAAATCAAAATTAATGTTTGAAAATTAAATAAAATTCAAAAGAAAAGATATTTTTCACGAATAAATTAATGAGAAAATAGATTGCATTCTTTAGATAATAATTGCTATCAATTCTCGGA
>JAQFZT010002026.1:0-12807 GCA_034696325.1 Camisiidae sp. | reverse complement strand
AAAAAAATTAAGTTTTCAATGTTTTGTAAAATTCGAGAAATAGTCTCGACTCGAAAGTAAAAAAATTTCTCGACTCTCGAATCTCATTTCTCGAAAATACCGACCACTACTTTTAAGTTTCTTCAAAAGGCAAACACTTTTCTTGCAATAACGCGTTGTAATGAAATTATCTGTTGAACTTCAATATAATTACTATAATTATATGAGATGTTGATTAAGTATTTATTGAGTAAATATATTAATTGCCATTTTAATTATGTGCATACACTTACATAATATGTAATATAAACTTAAATTAAACAATTTTTAAATTATGAATAGAATAAACTTGAGATATATATTAATATATGATAATTTTAAATAAATTTCAACTGAAATTCAATAAATTTAGACAAACATAAAAGTATTATATGAACCAAATTAATTGGTAGAAACAAATCGAGACAATGCTTTCTTTGCTTTATTTATTTCTTTCTGTATTTCAAAATTTTTCTTCATAAGATCAGCCGTTTGTAGAGTTAACTCAAGCAAATTCGTGGCCTTCAGAAACTCGATAGTCTTCATGAATTGGGTATTTTTCAAATCATTATTTGAAATGTTTGAGTGAAGGGTTTGAATACATTCTAAGGTTTGATCAGCAGTTGACGAAACACTCAAATCAACATTGAGGGTCTCTGAAGAAGGATTTGATAAATTCGTCAATTTATTGTCGTCGTTAGTGTTGTCGTTGTTCTGGTAATCATTTTGAATAACAGGTTGAGTTCGAAGTATTGAACAATTTTGTTGTGATACCGAATTCGGAATGAATACCAACTGATAATTATTACCGAACGAGCCGTCGAATTGATCTGAAATATCAGGATTAGATCTGTTATTATAAGTTGTCGAAGAAGTTGATAAAATTGAATAATTATCTGAAACGCAATCAGCCGTTTGTATCGAACTATTGAAATGATTCAATTGATCAAAACTATTGATTTGCCAATTCATATGTGATGAATGCGTTGGAAATACATTATTTTGATGTTTGATATTATCACTAAAACCTGTTTGTGTTGGACATGTTGTCAAACTTTGAGATTCAATAAATGGTACCATTCTATTGTGATCCATAAACACATCGCTATTGTTATTATTGGATGCATTTTGAAACGACATAATTATTAAAATAATTCTTAAATTTTTATCAAAATTCAAACAACTCAAAGAAATTTTAATAAAATAACTTTTAAACTTTTTTTCACACATATGGAGTCACAACTTGTTGACCATAAACATCCACATTCATTGTTTTATAACTAAGGATAAAGTGAAATATACTGATGCCATGTGTTACACAACGTGATCCATCAATCTCTATATCGAACAAAAATCAAAGTCACGTTTGTTCAACACAACTATACTGTACATGACATGACAATCTTAGACCTGTCAGTGTCTGACTCACTCCACATTTTCTGGCTCATTGTCCAACCCGCCCGACCCGACACAAACCTTGCAATGACTAAGACTTTTTTTAGTCAATTTCGTTAAATTAGTTAAAAAAATCAATTTTCACGATAATTAAATTGATTTTATAGTATAGAATACATGGATTCCAATTTGAGAATTTAATATAATATATATTTTGTCAAAGCTTAAAATATAATTTTTTATATAGTTTAGAAATAAGGAATTAAATTTTTATGTTTAGACTGAATCTTATTTTTAACATTCCGAGCCTTTTAGAGCCCACTACAACCCGAACCAGTCCGACAATTCTGACACTTTGTCCAAACCGGAAACCACCGACTGGTCAGGTCCGACCGACCGGTTTTCAGGTCCACCCCAACCGCTTACTTAAGTAACCCGATGTGCATCTCATGTTCATCAGTAATTAAACAAAACTAACTTCAACTGTAGTCAAAACTTGATTTATTGATTATTTTTGCGAAATAATTTGTATTAGTTATGCGTAAATAAGTTAAATACAAAAATTCAATCAATTGACATTTAATTCATATTTTATAGAACTTATATCTTTAAGTCAAAAGAATTGAGTCAATTTATTCTGTGAAAAGTAATTGTGATAACACTTTAATCCATTATTCTTGAATAATTAAAAAAATAAATAATTGAATCCTTTGAAAGTATGCATGAATTTTTATTTAGCTTTGACTGGATTAATAGCAAAATAAGCTCAAAAGAATCAAACTTGAGATCGAGATTTGGATTACAGGTTCAGGATTTGTGTGCTATAGAAAGAATTGAATACATAAGTCTTGTTCTGATGACGATCTCGATCAATATGGTTGGAGTCTCACCGGTTCGAGTTTGCATACAGTCTTAAGACAGTTTCACTCAATAATAACAATTATTTATAGCTTTAAATGTTATTCAATTAACTTATGCATCAAGACTTTGAAATATTAAAAAAAAGTAAACAAATCATATGAAAAACTGTTTATCAATAATGGATTATAAGGGAATCGATAAAGTAGTTTAATCCACTTCGCGTTCTCATATGTCTCAAAATTGTCTTAAATGGGTGTGAGAAGGATTCAAATAATCGGGTTCACATGTGGATTGAGTGTGGATTATGGATTAAACCTCATATGAGAACCACACTATGCAGTACAAGTGCACTCATAAGCTTAAGATAGACTTGATTTTACATTTTATTCATGTCGAGTTACAGTATAAATGAATTAATTGCGCGATTATCAAGAATAAATGTGTTGACCTTAAAATAATGTGAGCCAAGTTTGACATAAGAGATAAAAGTGTCACATTTTCATTGTGAATAAAACACGCTCTCATGTTCTATATATTCAAGTCAATAAATAAGTTGATGTCAAGTACTGTACAATCAGTTGCAAAAATATAGGAATTAATCACTACGGAAATGATGCGCATTTGACAACTCATTTAGAAAAGCAATAAGTTTTCATTGATTGTCTTAAGGTCATCTTTTTCTTGGTCGAGTCTATTCCAGTGATTTTGGTTTGGAAAGTTATATTGAGACATCAGTAAACTTAATGCAATTCTCAATCCATATCATTGTTTCCCCAGAACTATACATAAGCTATGAAATTATTATTGGAATCCAATATTTGTCAACGAGTAATAAATTTATAATTTCTAAATTTTAATATTATTCAAATTTTTAATTGTTGCGATAAATTATAAAAACAACATATTTAGCAGTTATTTCATCATTTATTTCTCAATTCATTAACTATTGAATCATTTATAATTATTCACCACTAAGTCTTGTGTGAATTAAGATCAAAGATTCTAATGATAATCGATTGAAAGATATTGAAAGTTCTTAAAGCCAATTATTCATTGATTGCATTTCGATTACAAATTAGACAATTAAATTAAATCATTAAAAGTATTTGATTATATCAGACAATTAACTGATTTTTAATAAGTTTTTTCAGTCTATACAGAAATGGTTGAATAATGATAAAGACATTCTCCAATTGATAAAATAAGTCCAAAATCGAAAATTATAAATAATATATAAAATAAGTTAGTATTTACAGCATATTATGACTCTCGAATGCAGGTAAACATTAGTTTACTTAATAAACAATTACTTACATTTTCACATGAGAAGTAATGAGTGTTTTTTTCCAGGCCAGGACTCCTTTGCATATTTCTTTTTCTTCGGTTCATTCACAGCATTCATGTCGTACAGCTCGTGAGGACCTATTAATGGCTGATCAATAGCTTCTTCTAATGGTTTATCTAAATCAACATCTGGTGCAGGATTTGGTAAATGTATACCAAGTTTTGCTGATAATGAACTTGAAAATAATGGATTTGAGTGACTGTTATGTGAAGAATGGTCTGAAGAGGAGACCCGTCCGGAACGTGATGTGGGAACTATTGCTGTCTTGTCGTAGTGTATCATTGAATGCGATGATTCCGTCCTAAGCTTTTTATGAGGTATTACTGCTGTTTGAATCAAATTTCTAAACCTTCCAACAGAAGGATCGATATCTTCTGGATTTATAACTTCTTCTTCTTCATTGAAACGAACATTTTCTTTTGGTTTTCGGCTGACTTTGATTTCTTCATCAGGTATTCCTAACATACTTATCCTTCTATTATGTGCGGTATTGAATTCAGTCAAATTCTAAATTAAATTATAATAATTACAAAATTTCATACAAAAAACAATCAAATGTAATGCTTTGTAGAGAAAAGGCTTACGTCGAGCTCTGTTTCGGTTTCGGGCAATCCGTGAACACCACTGTCAACATCTTCAGAGTTTGCATCAATTGTCGAGTTCTTTTGGTTGGGTTTTTCTCTTAGAGTATAAATCCTTGTGGAGGCGCCGAAATGGAAACAACTATCAATCGGTAATTGTGTCGGTTTATTAGACTCTATTCTAACGCTTCCAATGTATGAGCCGTGAGCTTAACGTATAAATCAAATTATTATTCAAACAATTTATCACATCTCAAAGTTCTAATAAAACTTCCAATTTATAGACTATTTCTCTTATGGCTTAATCTCATCGAAAAGTTTAATAAAACAAAATCAAAATTCAATGAATGGATGACTCACTACTTCCTAAATCTACGAGAAAAGCTCTGTTAAGATGTTTATGATATACAAGAGCCGAATGAACTCTTGAACACGAGGCGTGATCTATACAAAAGTCAGTTAATGTCGGGTTTCGACCAAATAAATAGCATTTCTTCTCATCGATCATCAGTTTCTATAAAATTACAAGTTTATTAACAAAAGTTGTACGAATAGTTAATAACATTTTGATTATAATCTTTAATATCAAGTGTTTGATAGCTTTCAGAGTTTATTAAAAATGTAAACAATTTCTACATTAATAATAATTTGGTTTTTTTGCACAATTTGTTAACCATTTCTCTCATTATTAAAGAAAACAATTATCTGTTTTG
Source organism: Camisiidae sp. (assembly GCA_034696325.1). NCBI lineage: Eukaryota > Metazoa > Arthropoda > Arachnida > Sarcoptiformes > Camisiidae > Camisiidae sp. The sequence goes on along the minus strand of JAQFZT010002026.1, from coordinate 7,894 downwards.
TGCTTTATATTGTTTAAGTTTTATTTAAATTAATGGAAAAGTAAATACTTGAAAAAGTTTTCCGTCTTTTATGACATCCAAATGAAGACCATTTGGAGGCTTTCCAGCCCTTTATAAAAAAATAAAACAATTGATGAGTATTTTTAAGTAATGAATGAGTTGAATGACATCTCTTTTAATGCTCTATTAATTGTAATATAAATATAATGAATACAACAATTGATACCATTTGGGAATATCGTAATGATTTGTTGCCATCAATTCAATTACAACTAAATAAAAGTGTATTTAAAAAAATGAATTCATTTATTTTGAAATAAATCAAAACATAAGACAAACTGAAAAACATTGCGAATAACTATTGCAGTGAAAACACTCGCGAACTCTTTTGGCAGAAATTAATAAAAAGTGTGTTCATATGCTTTGATTATTATTGTTTATTATGAATATTATGTCCCCAAGAGATCAATTGGAAGATAATAACGATAATAAAGGAAAAGATTTTTCACTTCCGACCACTGATTCAGCTGCAGAACAAATCGAAAGTGCTTTTGGACAACAATCTGACAACAGATCAGATTCGCTATCAATTAAAAGCAAAACAAGTGTTGATAAAAATAGAAGAAATTTAATGAAAAATACAATTTTTGGTTTTGAGATGCCTTTTGATATAATAAGTGTTGCGTTCGCCTCAACTGTTGCGTTGGGAGGGATTATGGGTTATGTCAAAGCGAGTATGTATTCAATTAATGTTAACTTTAATGTTATCTTAACTTTAATCTTATCTTAACTTTAATTGTCTCTATAGAGAGCACATATTCATTAATAGCTGGTTTGGCATTCGGTGGTATTCTTGGGTTCGGCGCGTATCAGACGTCTGTTAATCCTCGCAATTATTATCTAACTTTAGGTATTATTTATTTATTTAATTGAACTCTTATTTGTCTGACCTATAAATTGACACCAATTCAGGCACTTCCGCTGTTTTGGGAGCGTTTATGGGATACCGAGCTTTCAATTCAGGAAAGTTTATGCCGGCGGGACTTGTGGCCACTCTTAGTCTTCTTATGGTTCTCAGATTTACTGTCCGTGCGATCACTGATACTAATTATCTTAAAAAGTGATCATTCAATTGCTTATAAGCATTTTCCGATTTTTATTCCCAAATATTATTTGTCATGACATAAATATTATGCTTTGTTTAATAATATTCCTTTTATTTACCGTACAATTTATACTTTGAATAATCATTTATAACAAAAATTTGGTTACTTTTGAATAAAATGAAAGTTTTACAAAATTGATTAAGTCTTAATAATTTGATAATTATTGAGTTATAGAGTTATTGAACCCCATCTTAAAGTGTTGAATTTTCTCATTTACCAAAATATAGTTGAATTAACTAATTGTAAGCCTTGAGCAGTGAAGTCCTTCAATTTGCAAGTTTAACGGCAAGTAAGAGGTCCTCTGACTCTATCACCCTTTTGTTTTCCATTTGCTTCTGCACACCAACACATTCCAGTCGAGCCGTGACACTGTTTACTTTCATAGGTTCCGTCTTTATTGCATTTGGGAATAAACATTCCGATTGGAGCTGAAATTAATTGATTTGTAAGGCTTTGCTATGAATTTATTGATTATTGAATTTGAATAATAAAATGTTGAAATGCTTACGAGGAACAGGACGTCCGTTTATGGAACTGAGAACTTTTGATTTATGTTCCTCACGAAAGCAATCACAGGCTCTGATCTTAGTGGATGGTGGCGTGATAATGGTTCCATCAGGTGTCCAACACTGGCAAAACTTACTCTGATTGTGGCACTGAAGCCCCGAGAAATCTCCATTAGACTCACAATTAGGAATCAAATTTACGCGAGAGTTTGACTTTAGAGCTTTTTCTCGCATTTTTTCACAATCGGATTTCTCTGTTTTTGTCATTTAATTAATTTGAGTTTTGTATACATAGAAAATTTGGTATTTTTATTATATAGACTTTCTTTATAACTACCTTTTTGCTGAGCGTAAATGCTTTGAATGAAGCACAACAGTCCCAGAACAAGCAAAAGTCGATTCATGTTTAATTAGCTTAAAAACTTACTTTAAAGTAACAAATGCTTACTTTAGAGCAACAAAAACTTACTTTAGAGTAACAAAAGTTGTTAGGCATCTCTTTTTATAGTCGGCAAAATAAAGCTTTCATCAAAACAAGTTGACTTTCAAATGCTGTTTTGCAAGCATCAAAGTTGATTTCCGTTTTTGTGAGCTAATCATCCTTGGAATCAGTTCTTAGAAAATGTTTGCAAACTCTTTATATAATAAATCATTCCGTGATCTGATTATTAATCAGTTCTAAGTATTCAATAGTAATTAGTCATTTGGTAAGAACTTAATTGCATTTTAAATCAATTCAATTTTATTTAAACACTCGAATTCATGGACTGTATATTGTTATTAGTAATGGTTATGTAAAAAATGATATATTCGACTGTACATTGAGTTGAGAATGAGTCGGTTATACTAATGATAATAATCTATTTGAAGTTTTTTTCAAGAAAATAAATAGTTATGCACTCATCACTACATAATGCATTTGAGGGAAGAAATTAAGAGAAAAAAAAGATAACCTGAGGCATAGTTTCTAGATTGATATTAATTTAGCTTAAATAGCATTAAAAAGATGCCATTCGTGTCAATGCTTAAAATTTCATTTTTAATAGTATTAAACTTAGAATAATAATAATGAGTGATGGGGTTTGAATTTTTCTAACAAAACTTCCACCGTTTGCCGCATTCATTACAAAAACAAAATGTTGTCATCGGCTCGTCTGCACTTCGGGTCTGTACCTATTGTTGAAAGAATTGATTAAATCAATGCTTTATTGATAGTTATAAGAAGTCAAACCTGATTGTATGTGCAGTTACTCTTTTTACAAGCGGGACATTTCAGAAGATCAGTTTTGGTGCCGCTCGTCATTGCCATCTGATGATCATCGATGGCCTCTTTCGTAAACTTTTGCCTCAATTGTTGCATGTCTTTACTCGCCATCTCCTGTTAATTGAATCATTTGTTTAAAAATGAGAGAAAGATTCAAAATATGCACTAAAAGGCAATCAATTCTTACTTCAGCCGTCATGACAGCAATTTTATCGGCTTTAATCGAACCGCGCAATACATTTAACTTCAAATCAGGATTTTTCTTATCATTAAGATTTGAAACTCTACTGCGAACACGATTTTTGTACTTCATATTTGTGTCTTTGAATTCTTTAAAGATTTGTTCTTCAATTTTAGCCGCGAGATCTTCGGGTTCATAAAAGGTTTCGTTGGAATCATAGCTATCATCAGGTTTGAGAGCAGCGGCCAATAATTCCCGGCATTTCAACCGAACACTGTTTGAAGTGTCCGCAGGAAAGGAGGTCTGTCTGAAAGGTGGCTGATTTGCGTTCAACTTATTTATGTCTTTCGAAGACGTGCTGTTCTTAACATTCGAAGCCTTATTCTTATTCGACTCAATAATTGAATTATTTTTTTGAGAATCAATTTTATTATTATTGTTGTTATTATTTGTTGTTTTCTGTGAATCAGACTCTGGTTTCGAGTCCTTCTCTGACAACAGCTTTTTCCACGATTTAATCAGACTTTTAGAAAGAGATATCACGTCTTCATCGGTAATAGATTTTCTCAAATTGTTTACAGTCATTCCGATTCGTGTCTTCTGTAATACTTCTAAATTGATTGGAATCGTTTGCAATGCTTTCAATAAATCCAAGGCTTGAGCGCAACTCTAAACAATTCAATCAAATTATAATTAATTAATCAATTAATAACTCTTTTTCTTTTCATTTATACCGAACTGTCTTTTCTTGAGATCATTTTCTCTAATTTTTTCCCGATTTTAAAAACCTCTTCTTCTTTACCCATTTTTATGTTTTTAATTTTGTTATCAATTTGTGACAAATTGTATCTCAATTTTATTGTTTAATTGTTTCTATTATTTATTTAATTATTATTTGTTTTTAAATTTTTATTATACTTTTGATTATTTAATAAATAAAAATAAATTGAAAGCGTTGGAGATGTGGAACAATTGAATCACTGATAATAACAGTTGAATGTATAAAATGTACATCAATTATGTCTTATAAATATGGCATAAATAATGTTCAACGAAATGTGATTTCATGCGAAATTTTTACTACAAATCATTCATCGATTTGTGTTTATAAAAGTCATCCCTATTCTCAAACTCGAGCAGTGACTTATCCTTAGATTTTTGACAGAATTTAATTGATGGAAATTTTTTAATTTGAGAACTAAAGACTTAATGACATGAGTTTAACCTAAATATCTGATGAGATTTTCCAAGAATGTGTCCAATTATGAGAAGACTCATAACTGGTTCCGTCACTCAAAATAAAGTTCATGAATCTATAAAATTGAAAGTTTGACAGATTTATATATGAATTAACATAACTCTCATTCAACTTGTACAACATTTTGATTGATTGGTCATTGAATGAGACAACAGTTTAAATAACAGATTGACTCAAATGTTAGTCTATGTCCTAAATATGAATAAAAGTTGACTCAAACTCTTCACTTACAAGTCAATTGTAATTAATGTGTTATTTATTCAATGATTTGTAAAATTGATAAATAGTTGGATCACTAGTTTTCGCTCATTTGAAAACTTAGTGTAAAATGTAATGACTTTCTAATAATTAATGCAATGGTTTATGACAAATGGGTAAAAATTTCTATAACTTAATTGACCGTAAGGTGTCTTTCGTAGTGAATTGAGGGTTAACTAAATTCAAGGCTATAGCTATTCTCAGATATTAGTAATAAGTTTTGCTTTTTATACAATTCATAAAATATATCAAATACTTTGACTCATAAGTGTAGAGCCAATGAGTCAAGTCTAGAAATGTTTAAAGCTTTATAATTATGACTCACAAAAGAGTCATTCAATAAATTAACAAAACCTTTGACTCTCTTTTCATACAAACTATTAAACTTAACTCTACTTTAACTTATTTTATGGATTCTATTGAAAGTTTTTTAAAAATATAATTTATTAAATCCATTTTTCAACAAAAATCTAATCAAAAAATATAATTTTGAGATTTTTTAAATATTTATTTTAAAGTATTGATTAATGATTATAACTTTCTTAAGGATTTTCTCGAAGTAATTCTGATTGAATTATAAAATAGATTTTGAACAAAAACCATAAAACTTTTGTTACAATACATAAAAATAAGATTAATAAATGATTTCGCAAACTTTTTGCTTCACTCTCTTTCTACCCCTCTTTCTCTCCTTCTAATGATGTGTTTAGTGAAGAAAGTATAATATGTACTAATGAACAAATGAACTATTTGTTGAATGAGTCATTTTAGCTAAACTTTTCATTATAAATGTGCAGATGTTTGTGACCTGTCTATTGCTGTGAAAATGTTGTTCCTGTCCTGTCCTGTCTTCTTGGGCTAAACAGACGGGTAAAGATGTCTTATTGACCTAAAATATTGTTACTGAAAGACTAGATTTTGCTTTAAATTATTATTGAAAAAGCCTTTAATTTTGCTAATTATTAATAACCTATAATAGTCTGAAACCATTAAATTTAAGCCCAAATTCAACTTTTTGCTATTAACTTACAGTACATGTCTTTAGTAAGCACTCAAATGTATGGTTTATTTAAATTTTTAGTTAATGGTTATTTCAAACTTAATTCATTTTTACCACTTCTTCATTCATAAATTTCAAATTAAAGATTCAACAAATTCTTAATCTTTGCTAAAACTTCGTGACTAAACTTTAAACTTAAAGTTTATTCGAAATAATATTTATTTGAAAAAATACTAGCTTCACATTCAGAATGTTAATTTGCGAACAATCTTCACAAATCAAATACCATTGCAATCGCTAAACACTTATCATAACAATTTAGTATCAAATTCAAAAATACAGCAAAATCTTCAAATTAAGCGATAATTTGCGATATCTTATCATTGAAAACATTAGGTTCTCCTAAATCTAGTATATTTATCATAATTTAACTGTCATATCTGATTCTTTCAAATTATTTTCTAATATTATATTATATTCAATTAGCAACAATTTATTAATGGAAAAAGTATTAAGTTTTGCTTTGAAAAATTTAGTAAATTTATTACTAAAATCTCAATTATTCTTTATGCTTATTCTTATTTTCACACTCATTCTGGTTTTTTAAAAATGTGCTTTAAAGGAGATAAATCAGGTTTTGGACATCTCGAAGCGCTCCCAACTTTTTCATCATTGCCTTTGAGCTATGAGTGGAACATGATAAGAAAAATTGTAGCACTTTAGCTAATACTAAATCTCCAATGTTTGGGCACTTGTCTTAATATGAATAGCAGTATGTGAAGTATGCAAAATACTGTATATTATATTTTTTATTACAGTATATTCGAATCCAAGTGCAAATAGTTATATATTTTCAAAACTTTTTAATTGCTATCTATTGAATAAAGTTAAATATGAAAATCTTAGTCATGTGTTTTGTGTTGAGTGATTTTATTAACACAAATCAGTCTTTTTCATAATATAAATTCAAAATCTCCAAATACTAATACAGAATATATGAGTAAATATGTTTGAATTTTGATTGAGAGTTGCTTTCACAAAAATTTTATATAGAAAATAGTTCTCTCGGTTCACATAATCCAAATCCCTTAAGACAATTTCAAACATGTTTATCATTAATATGTGAATTAATAAACGCAAAACATTTTCACTCATTGCTAAGTTTTATTGAGAAGCTTTAAAAATCACAATTTAATTCATTCAATCATTTTTCGTCATTCAAATTGAAGCCATTTTCACAAATATAAGAAAAGAGATTAGAAACAAGACTCACTCTGTGATAACTTCTGTCAAAGTTATTCAGTTCTAAATTCAAGTGATGAAAGACTTGCAAAATATTCTTTTATCATTTTTCAAACAATTTAACACTTCAATAACATTGGAATTGAGAAATTATGAAATTTTGAATTTTTTGGCAACAATGCAATTCTGATCTTATTGTTGGCTCACAGACCACCTGTTAAGACCTTCTGTGCAAATGAAAAAATATTCATAATATAAATTTTATGTTCAGATAAAAACAGAACATAAAAAACAGAGTAATTTTATGTTCAGATAAATAAATTGTGAAAATTCAAAACAAATGTTGTTAATGTTGTTAATAAATAAGTAAACCAAAACTCAAACTAACGAATCCAACATAAGATTAATAAACTATACAAAAATTTAAATGTGAAAGCAATTTAAAAATGATCGCATATTTCACAGAATTAAAGAAGAGTTAGGAATTGAAAAGCCAACACAAGTTCTGCTTTAATGATATGCTAATTTAACTAAAAATACAGTTCAAGTTTTCAGAAACAAAAATTATGATATTATAATAATAAAGAATACAAAGCATAACGAATGTTGATTTTGAGATCAAATTCCTCTTTAGAATGAGATAATGCAAAGTCTAACAAAGGAATACTAACTTTATTTAACTTGTTCGGTATCCCAGAAAACCAGTAATAAAAATAACTAATTTGAAGAATTACTAAAACTGTCATAACGACCGGTTGCCAAAGTTTCGCTTAAAAAATGAATACCTGTAGTTAAATATAGCTTTGATCTAAAGTGAACTAAACATGAGTTTAGAGAAAAAAATATTAAGCTATTGTCCTTTTGCTGTAATGCAATTCAATAATGAACCGGATGTATTGTCCGGAAATTAATTTATTGTAACCCTGAAAGCATTGTTAGCTCTCAGACAGAAGGAATAATAATTTACTTAAAATAAAAGACAAAAACATAATCAAGATATGGCACGAGAAGAGAAAGAA
>JAQFZT010002025.1:0-12811 GCA_034696325.1 Camisiidae sp. | reverse complement strand
TTAATTGAACTTTCACTCATGTCATTTCCCACTCTCTCTTCGATAAAACTCGAGTTACAATTCGCGCACTTATTATCTGATTTAATATTGAAGACTTCTTTTTTGCATTCATGGCAATAATAAGAAATAATAAGGACACTCGTGTCTAATGATTGAGACATTATTGAAACTAAATTAAGAACTTATAAAATGATAGATAAATAACTTCAATACAAAATGAGATCAATTTGAATGTCTTATGGGTTGACTTGAAGTGATTCAATAGAAAATGTTGAAATAACAATTTGCTCTGATATTCAATTGATTTAACTGTTAAACAACACTTCAGAAACTCATTCTTTGACGTTTAAAAACGACTCAACAATATATCTATAGTTCTCGGCGAAAGAGAGGCTCAGTTTTATTTTGAAATTTATTTTGCAAATAAAAAGTATTTAGTCGACTATAAATCATTTAATACTCATTCAAAAGAAATGAAAACTTTAGATAATCAAAGAAAGTGATTATTTTGAAGTTCAAATTAGATTCAACTTGAGATATGATTGAAATAATTAGTATTAAGAAAATTGAAAACTCATGAGATGTTCAAATTTTATTCTATGTATCATAAATCTTATCTATAGATAGTTTTAAGAATGAGTAACTTTTAGTTTGAAGTTTTTATAATATAAAACTTAAGTATAATATATTTGATTTCAACCAAAACTGTGCCCTAATCTGCTAAATATATTAAATAAGTTTAAATTTTACTCTTTTGAAACAGTAAATATGTGTTGTTAAATCATTTCTTGATCAACAGAATATGATACCAGTCCCTGAGTTGAACCCCAAGTCTTCCGATAAAATGTCTTGAGCCATAAACACTGGCCACAGGGACTCATATGATTTGTCAGTCTGCAAGTGCTCAGTGTAAGCATATTTTTCATTCATAACAAATTTTTTCTTAAATTAACAGTAATATAATCTTTGCTTTTGATTTGACTGAACATTAATAAGTCGTTCATAATTTTTGATTTTAGATTCTTCGTGAGTGTTATCCTTTTCAAAGTGACCACTTCTAATAGAGCTGACATCACTAGAAGATCCCAATTCGTAATCTTGAAGAGCAGACGCGTGTACTTTAGCCCGATATGCGGCCAAATCTGCGTAATAGACGGGCGCAGGGATTGAAACTGATTTTGTACATCTGGCGTATATGTGACACAAATAGTATGTCATTTTACACATTTCATTTGAATTGAAACCATTTTCATCAGTCAATACATAATAATGTGCGGCACGACTTGTCCCCTCAAATTAATCAATCGATAGTTAGTCTATTAATTATTCATTTAAACGCAAACCCTATTACTTACAAGTTTTCCCTCATGACTACACAGATAGAAATCAAAGTCTGTTTTATGTGTTATCGATCTGTCGATAACAGTTCCTGGAGATATGTTCTGAAATCTAGGGCTATGTTCCTGAAAGACTTGTTTTGGGGCAAATCTTGTGTGATGTCTCTTTTGGACTATTATGAAAGTTATCTTTGGCTTATATTTTGGGCCAAAATATTCGAAAGCCTTCAACAAAAGAGAATATTCATTATCGATGACTTGTTGGAATTGTCCATCACTGACACCATCGCGATAGAAGATTATCTTTTGAGGTAAACTCTTCTGTAGATTTTGATAATTTTTCAATAACTCGATAACCATTTTGTCCAAATTTTTTATCATTTCTTCGCGAGATTTTGGTTGCATTGAAATAGTTGTGTAATAATTACTGAATTCATTATCATAACTGCCAACCACTGCAGCAATTGAAGGTATGATTCTATCAGCCGGTGCCGGATGGTTAACATCTGCGCCTATTATCATAATAGATGTATCTCTAAAGATCTGAGGCACCGCTGGAGTGTTTTCACTGATTGCGACATTAGTTCCGCCTAATTTTGGATTGATTTTTAGCATCAATTGTCTTAAATAACTTCTATTCCATTTACGCCTTTGATCTCTTAAGTTCCAAACGTTGGCCACATTAACGCATTGTGTCGCTAATCCATTCTCAACATCTCCGAGTAATTTGATTTCGCTATAAATTTCATCACTATTTGGATGGGATTTGACTGGAGTCACGAAACATATCATTTGCAGACCCGATAACTTTTGCTTTATATTATTTTTAATTCCATTGAATGTTGTTTTATGACTGAAAGTGTTTATTTTGACAATTAATGCTTGAGGACTGATATTGATTCCCATTTCCCTCGCCTGTGAACATAAATCCTTCGCAAAATCTCCGATATTATAATCAGTAAAAGATGGTTGAAATGAAAGATTAATAATAATCCATTTCTGCAAACTATACAAAAAATGAGTCAAGAAATTGAGAAATTAAAATAAAATGAGTTCCCAAACCTGGCGGCTCTCAAGAATTGACTGTCAGTTTTATACATTTCCCACTCTCCGTGTTGTGGAACCACTGACTTATTGCCACTATATTTCAATTTTGGCGGTTCTATTACTTTAGACTCGATTTCCAGCAGTTTATGTGAGACATCGATTCCAAATTCATTCAGAAGAGATCGATTCTGTTGAGCAACTTCTCCGGTATGGTATTGTTGAACATATTGTTCGCATTGTCTGAGTCTATCTCTTGGTGGTTGAGAGCCAGCGATTGTTGTCATCTGTGATCTCTCTTCATTAGTGAGCGAACGTTTCAAACGCTGGTGCGAAACAACTTTACAGCACTCGAGCGGAAGATAGACTTTGTTTGAAGGGTTTCCCACTTCAAGACATGGTAAATGCGAATATCTAAGCGCTACTCCGTATTTACGATGAAAATACTCGGCAACACTAACATGTCCTCTATTTCTTTCCGTTCCGTCTTCTTCTCTTTCGATCCAAGAGAACTTGTGATCTCTGGCGGATTTTCTAAAAATTTCAATTTTTTTATTTAGCATAAAAATAAGAACTAATCAAACAAATTATTTATATTTAATGGCTTACACCGAAACGCCTAAAACACGATATTTACGAAAATATATTCCTGTTGTTCCTTTATATGAGATATGAGTGGCTTCTACTTGAAGACCAGCCAATTCTCTCTTAATTATTCTTCTTTGAGAATCACTGAGTTCTGGCAGCCGAGAAAGATTTCCATGAATTATGTCTCCGATAAGATCTTGAATTTTTGATGGTTTATAAAAACAAGTGGCAGATCGATCGACATTAAGAGTCGGGCCAATCATCAAATTGCGAACTGAACTGTAGTGTCCATAAGATAAGAGTACAAATCGGCCGATATCATGTCCAGCAATTCTAGGGTCGAATAATGATTGTCCGATTGGTGTCAATTCCATCGTTGACTTATGACGAAGAAGTATGTTAATGAAAAGTATACTTTTCTTGACCACTTCATCATCACAAGTGACTCCATTGTGATAAAGATTTAAAATATTCAAATCAATCTCATTATTAGTTTCCGCTAACTTTATTTTGACATAAAATGTAGACATTCTTCCGTTTTCATCCAAATCTACTTTTAAACGAAGAGATTTTCGCACTTCATCTTTGCTTTCCGTTCCGTCAAGTATTTTGGAAGTGAACATATTCTTCTGTCCGTCATAAACAGGATTAATACCATTGAATACTTGATGCGGACCTGAAGAACTTTTGATCATTTGCTCAAATATTTTTCTGTTGAGTTTAGTTGCGATTTTACGCGTATATTTAGTTTGTTTTGTCGATTCGGTGACATCAGCGATATCTCTTGTGTTTTGATTCGGAGCCGATTCTAATTCAATGTTATAATGAAATGCTTTTTTTAATCCTACTCTAAGTAAGAAGTGATTCGCCAATAGAGTGACAGGTCTTCCTTCGGTCAAAAAGTCTGGCCTCCGAACGAATGGTCTGTTTAGGTTCGGCACAGCTTTTATTATCAGTTTTTCGTGGATTTCTTCAGCTAAACCTTTTCTATCTATTTTCTGAGTCAATATAATTAAAGAATGTGTTATGAAAATGTTGAACAATCAAGTGATGAAAACTTTGTTTAATATTTTTGTTTTTTAATATACCCTTTGTTTAGTACCAGTACTTTGAGATGATTGTGGACGCGATTGAGTTGAGACACCACTCGGACCAGCGATTGGATCTTCAATTGGTCTGTCTCTCTTGGATTCTATTGGACTCGTTTCTGTACCTGATTTTGGTTGTGTTTCAGCAGTTGGTTCTTCTGATTCAGATTCACGTGAACCCAATCGACGAGATTCTTCTCGAGTGTCAACCGATTGCTCAGCACTAGTAGTAGTACTGCTTTGGCCTATAATTTCATTAAAATAGGTTCACAAATGTCGATAAATTCATGACAAACTCGTTATAATTAACAATTAGTGACATTTTTTTGTTAAAGTTAAGTAAAGTTTTTTCAGACTTCATCAGTAATAAACTAATTAATAAATACCTGAATGTTTTGAAGTTTTCTTCTTCTTCCCCATTAGTTATGAACTGTATTTTAAATGAATTTATAAATTAATAATTATTTAGAATTTCTGAAACTTTGTGTTAAGTATTAGTGATAAAAACTTTTATTAAAAGTGGTTTTATATCAGATTACAAACAAAACTTATTGATATCCTTTTACTTAATAAACAAGACTTAATCACATTTAAATATTTTAATGTTTTGTTAATTTTAATATTATTTGAATCGTAGTTTTAAAAATAAACCAAAATTTCTTCAATTTAAATCACATTAAAGCCAGAAAATAACTTCTAAAAACTTATCAAACAATTGAAATAACTTTAAATTATAAAATCAATTGAAATAATTTGGACTCACTTTAAGAGATGAAAAAGTAGTTAAAAGTCTTTAAAATACTTAATGTATAGAAAGACTGAATTTTAAATAAATTGATCGATTTTTGAAGTTTTAAAATTAGAGCAAAACAAACTTTTGCAAAACTGTTGCCATAGATTCACATCAATTATCTCTACTCTTATATTAAAGGGCAGTCTTTTAAACATAAGCACGTGATTCATGTTTCGCATGTAAATAGACATCACTTGTATTGACTCAAATTAAATACAAAACTTTAATTAATTGTTTTGTTATCTAAAAATTAGTAAAAATGTTGACCAGAGATGTGGAGATCAAGTCATCACATGTTAAAGAATTATTATTATCAAAACATATCCAATATTTGCATAAATACGCGAATAATAGCAATGAATCTTATGAACAATTAATGGTTGAATACTTAAGAATGAGTGGTATTTATTGGACAACAACTGCTTTACAATTGATGGACAATGACTTTGACAAAGGTTTGAGTCAATTAAACAATTGACACGACTTTGAAATGAATTAAAAAATATTTTTAATTGAAAAATAGATGCAAAACAAGACATCTTATCATTGATCACATCATGTAATCATTCAAATGGAGGCATAAGTGCTGCCAAAGGACATGATCCGCACATTTTGTATACATTGAGTGCAATTCAGATAATTGTTTCATACGATGCATTCAATGATAATATAATAAATATCGATAAAACAGTTGAATATATAGTTTCATTACAAAGAAGTGATGGAAGTTTTGCCGGTGATCTCTGGGGAGAAGTAGACGTCAGGTTTTCGTTTTGTGCGATCGCATCGTTGGCTCTTTTGAATCGAATGGAATCAATCGATTTGGATAAAGCCATCGATTTCGTGATGAGTTGTTATAATACAATTGATGGAGGCTTTGGTTCACGTCCTGGAAGTGAATCACACGCAGGACTTATATATTGCTGTTTAGGTTTTTAGCCATTACTCAATTTGTTTTTGATTAATAATTGTTAACATGTTTTAATACATTAATTATTAGGTAGTCTTTCAATTGCTGGACAACTGCATCGAATCGATGCGGATCTGCTGGGCTGGTGGTTAGCAGAGAGACAGTTACCGTCGGGTGGACTCAATGGGAGACCAGAGAAGTTACCGGATTTATGTTACTCGTGGTGGGTATTGGCCTCACTCACTATTATAGGTAGACTTCATTGGATTAATAAAGAGAAATTATTGCGATTCATCCTCGCGTGTCAGGACGATGAATCTGGAGGTTTTAGTGATAGACCTGGAAATCTTGTCGACCCCTTTCATACACTCTTCGGTATTGCAGGCCTTTCTCTATTGACTCATCAATATAGCGATCATGCTAATCATGTTAAACATGAAAATAGCGATAATCAAGACTTTGATGTTAATTCTCAATTAGAGATCATTTCAGAGTCTATTAAACCTATAAATCCAGTGTTTTGTATGCCTCAGAATGTCATTAATAGATCTAACCTTAAGCCACAGTTTTTGTCTCTTTAATCTATAGTTTTATTATGTATTGTTTCATATCATGACTTAAGTTTAAATTATATATTTATCAATCATTTTGTTTCTTAATTTTTAACTGAAAAATAAATTTATAATTAAACTAATGTTTACCATAACTATCTTATCATAACTTGTAAATGTTAAACACAACTACTCATAGGATAGCTCCTAGTGTTGCAAATCATTATGAAATACTCCAAATAAGTACACTAGATATGAGAACGAGATCTCGTCTCGCGGAAAATATTGCCGAATCTCGAGATATCTCCGAAAAGACACAAAATATACGAGAAATTTTTCAGACGAGACTCGTCGGCATACATTTTTTTATTAAATGAGAATGTTTTGCTTTTAAGAAATGATTTTTAAACTGAATTATTTAAATAAAATCCCTGTGCCCTGTGGTATGCGATACAAAATTTTGAGGAAAATACGAGACGAGACGAGAGCGAGATTGATAAAGTGAAAAATTGTCATGTCTAAAGCACACAATCCATGCATGAATCAAATAGTAGTTATTACGAAACGATCCCTTTAAAGAAAAAACAGTGTAATGAATAAAACAAAAATTTATCGATAATTTACAACTTCATTAATTGATTGTGTATTAAATAATAAAAAAATAAATTAATCATCAAAAAAATGGTAAGTAATAAATGAGAAAAAGTAAACTAAAAACAAAATGAATTAATGAGTTGGAAACTTTAGCACAGATTGAAGTCAACCGAAAGATCAAAAGTAAAACAATTCATTGCATTAACCAATTGTTCAGAAAAGATAGCAATGAATTGTTTGTCACAAAACGACTGGCGTTTAGACATCGCTTGCGATTCATTCTTCTCTAGTCCAGACACTTATCTGAAAGTAACTGATAGAAAAAGAATTGAGAGTTGGTTTCAAAAGTATTCCCAAAATAGCGATAAAATATTGATCGACGGGTGCGTCCAATTGTTAGAAGATTTAAATCTGAGGCCAAACGATAGGAAAGTCTTAATATTGGCTCAAAAACTAAAAGCACAAAAACAGTGCGAATTCACTAGAAATGAGTTCATTTCAGGAATGATTGACATTAACTGTGAATCAAATCAACAGTTATTACAACGACTGATAGAGTTTGAAAATGAATTGACTAACGATTTGACAAAATTAAGAGAATTATATGGTTTTGCCTGGAATTACGGCAAACACACCGACGCCAAGACTATGGAATGGGAAACAGCCATCGAGTACTGGAATATTCTTCTCTTCAATTGTGTTAATAAGCATCTGCTTCAGCTTTGGGTTGAATTTGTGTCTGAGAACGCAAAGGCTGTCACTAAAGACACGTGGAATCTATTGCTTGAGTTCGCTCTTAGTATTGATTCTTCACTAACTAATTATGATTTTGACGGCGCGTGGCCTACAATGATCGATGACTTCGTCGTCTGGGCCCGAGAACGCATCCGACAAAACAATCATTCTTTTTAAAATACCACCTCATAGTCTTCTATTACAACTTTCTCTTATAAGTTTTTCTCAATTTAATAACAATTGAAATGCGATATTCATCGATGCAAAACATAAACACTCGTTATGAAAGTACTCTTTAATATATTTCTCTTCATTTTTAGTTTCAAGTTTAGAGCTAATTATGTCTGTAATCTTCTTTCTTATGATCATAATTATCTTATGATAAACTTTTAATGTCATTAAACTTTATTTATTATAGAAAATAACTATATTTTACTTTTATTTTACTAAATAATTATTGACTACTTTTGAAAATAACTATCATTTTCATGAGTGAGTCAATGGTTTCATTGATATTTTTGATCAATAGTTTTGAGCAGAAGAATAATTATCTTAAAACTATTACCCCTACAGTAATTAACACCAATAAATACGAAGATTTTATTTAAATTTTAAAAATGAATTATTAATTTTGATGTTATACCGAAATCAAGTTTACAAATATCAGAAAAAATTTAGACTTTTGAGCGCAATCTTTGTGGGTCTAGTCTTCAAATGATTGATTCTCTGACTGACTCTCGATGACTGTCTCTTTTTAATCATTTTCTTCAACTTTGATATGCAATTCTTGTGCACCAAACGCTTCTTATTCCTAGAACTGAATCTCGACTTCTTCTTTAGTGACAATCATTTTCTCTGAAGCAATATTTTCGATCCAATCGAATGCTTGAATTGCATTATTGCCCACAAACAATATTAAGCCATGAGTTCCAACCACTAAAACATGTGCGCCATTTCAGAGTTCAATATTCTTGACATTACTTTTTTCACAAAACTCTACGACCGGGACATTATTTCGGTCACAATTTGTTTCACCCGTTTCTTCATTAGTTGTCGAGATGTGAAGAATCGCTTCGTCTTTGAGCCAAATATTATGCTTTATTAGCTCGAGATCTATCGGATATTTTTGATTTGTTTGGCCATCGATTTGAGTTAACCCGACTTTAAATTCGGTGATTTGTTTATGAAGTGATTCTTCAAAGTAGGCTCTGATTCCTTTTCTAATTGATCCCAATTTGAGTTGCATTATCTCACCGTTTGCTTTGATATGAATCTTCACTCTCGACGAGTCAAGTATTCCTAACTCAACCGAATCTGACACTAAGACATCGGTTCCAAACACTGAGTTGTCTGTAAACTAGACGCTGGAAACCTTCTAATGAAAGATTTTTATTAGCTATCGTTCGACTCAAATGAATTTCTGCGATTGGCCTAAATGTGTGGCTGGAAATAATAAACATTTTACTACCGAACTGGACATAACAGCCCTCACCCCAAGACCTATAATGAATCGGTTTTATCGAACTCTTTCCATTCGAGTCTTCTGAGGCTTCATAGCTATCGCTACCGACTATTAATAGTTGTAGTCTTTTATAATTGAGTTCATTCGTGCAAATCAAAAGATGTCCATTTCCTCCATTCAATCTCTATATCCATTGGGATCTCTATATGTATTATTATCTGTGATAATAGTTGACCAACAATTTCGATCGGGTTCAGGTTCAGTGTCTTCATAACTTAAATTTCCATTCTTTTCTTCTATCAGTTTTTTCTTTCTTTCGTCAGACTCGAGATCCTCTTTATAATCAACAAATTTTTCCTTCAATTCCTGGCTTTCAGTTCTTCTGAAAAGAGATTTTGTGCTTTTCATTCAATTATTATTATTGCAAATTTCAATCAACTGCTCTTTTCTTTGACTTCTTAAAACAGATTTTGTGTTATTCATTGATTCAGATTTTAGTAATAATTGTTCGCTAATATTTTTGAAGAGTACTTTTTTTAAAGATTTCAATTTCATAGCTATGGGTTGTATTAATTCTATATATTCTTCAATTTCAATCAAATTTACCGATTATTTGAAGATTCAATATTGAATTTTGATCACAATTTTTCTCTTCTAAATGTGTTGGCATTTCCTTTAAATTTTCACTGATATAAGTGGTTCCAGAGGTTTTAGATTCTGTTTACCATTAGAACTGCTTTTCTTTCCAGTCATTATTGCATTTAATTCGTGATTCTTTTTTTCAGTTTTTTATGAACTTTTGGCGAAAAAATGAAGACTAAAGACCTGAAGTCTCCATCACATAACCCCATAAATAGAAGAAGACGTATAGGTTGAGGAAAACCACTTTGTGTGTCGTGTACATGAAATACATGTTTATATTGAATGACATTCGGGTGTTTACTGTGAAGATTAGATTCTCGAGTCAGTTCAGCCACAGCTTCTTCGACAGTACGATTCGTTTGGATAATGGTAACACTTTACACTCTAAGACCACAATCATATATTCATCGTTTGTGTCTTTGAACAGTCGAGATGTCCTTACCCTCCAAACATTCCCAAAACATTCTTTACCTATAATTTGAATAAAATCAAAGTCTCGACCACTTAGAAAGTCAATTTGGTTTTGAGGTAAGGCTAGATTTGGTGGTACAGGTTCTGTATATTGATGTCCCACTCTATCCCATGTGCCATACAATTGATTCCAATATACAGGACCATAATTTGCGTGTCCCGCATGTTCTCAATAAACGACTGTTTCTACGAACTTATCTCTCGGTAAATTTGCTTCATTCGAAACGTCTCTATTCCAGTAATCGATGTTATTTGGATCTGTTATTGGATTCACAGGAGTTTTATCCATTTGAAATTGTATTGAAATCTTATTATCAATCTATTCTCGAATATCCAGTGATTATCATGAGGTTATTGTGAGAGATAAATACTTTTTCTTTGTAAACTCCAGAAGTACTCCCTTATTCGTGAACAGGTTCAGCAAATTTGAAGTTCATAACTCATTAACTATATCACGAGTTATAATACTGAGTCAGTCTAATTGCAAATATTAAAGTCTTCACTTAAATTATAGTCTGTTTGCGCAATCAATGATAAAACGGAAGATAAATCAATTTTATTGCATTTCAAATTAAAACATGAGATCAAATTGTGGCGATATTTAGACAAAACTAATTTAACCTATCGATTAGAAGTGACCCAAATATTAGAACAAACCTGTTGTATAGTCGGTCTCTTTTTCGGATCTTCTTCAACCATCGATGAGAGTAAATGAGAAACTTCTTTACTAATACCAAACCCTTGTCCAAGGGATGGAATATAATTTTGTGCTACAGTTAACAGATCTCTATGTGTTCGGATAGAACCAGGTGTGCCGGCTATATTGCGGCCACTTATAGATTCAGCTAAAACTATACCTAAACTATAGATATCACAACATTTAGGATTATATCTTTTCCATTCAAGCATTTCTGGCGCCTGATATAGTTTTGTCCCGCGTTTGCCAACAGCAGTGACCGGATCTCCTGTTTTAAACATTTTGGATAAACCAAAATCGCATAACTTGTATGTGAAAACACTATCATATAATTTATATAGAATATTGTGTGGCTTCAAATCCAAATGTACGACATTGTTCTCATGCAAGTATTTCAATCCTAACACTACTTGGATGAACCATTGATGAGCTTCATCTTCAGTCAATTGATGCTTAGGCAGGGCTTCGACTAAAGATCTCAAGTCTCCATCACATAACTCCATAAATAGAAGAAGACGTATAGGTTGAGGAAAACCACTTTGAAAGTCGAGTACACGAAATACATGTTCATATTGAATAACATTCGGGTGTTTGAGTTTACTGTGAAGATCAGATTCTCGGGTCAGAGCAGTCACAGCGTCTTTAACACTGCGATCCTTTTTGAAATGAAATAATGATAACACTTTACACGCTAAGAACACAATCCTATATTGATTATTTGCGTTTCTGAACAATTGAGACGTCCTTACCCTCCAAACAACACCAAAACCTCCTTTACCTACAGTTTCAATAAAATCAAAGCCTCGACCACTAAGATAATCAATTTGGTTTTGAGGTAAGGCTAGATTTGGTGGTACAGGTTCTGTATATTGATGTCCCACTCTATCCCATGTGCCATACTCTTGATCCACAGGACCATAAGTTGCGTGTCCCTCATCTTCTCCACAAACGGCTGTTTCTCCGAACTTATCTCGCGGTAAATTTGCTTCATTAGAATGGTCTCTATTCCAGTACTCGATATAATTTGAATCTGTTATTGGATACGCAGGAGTTTTATCCATTTGAAATTACAGTCAAATCTTATTATCAATCTATTCTCGAATATCCAGTGATTATCATCAGGTTATTGTGATGGATAAATACTTTTCTTTGATTATCAATTTTGAAGAATATGATACAAACAATATTTTTCAATTTTTTCTTCAATTTTCATTACTCTGAAGAGTGCAATTTGGAAGTGGAGTGGAATTTGGAAGTCAAGTGGCTTTGTGTTCACTAATAGATTTGAAAATGTGGTCAAATCAAATGCATTTAAGTTAAATCCTTTGTTGATCAATGATTTTCCAGAAAACAATTTAAGATCAAAGTTCAAAGTTCTCATTAAATTGAAGACTACATTTGGGGTTTCACTCAAATCTTAACATTCGATGAGACAAACACTTAATCAGCAGTAAAAAATGGACTCATCAATAAGATTACATGAAAAAATGAATTTTTAGACTTATTTGTCATTTTTCATAATGAAAACCTGTTATCTTTATTTCAACAGTTCAAAGTTGAAACTCTTTCATACTTTGGTTTATAAACATTTTGATAAGAAATAGATGTATAATTGAAAAACTTTGAAAATAAATGAGTTTAAGGTGAACTTATTTTTAAAAATATTCATTTACAACATAATTAAACATGAATTTGAGTTTTTGCAACAATATTTGCAAAATTTGAAAGAATCTCAATATTCTGAAGAAGACTGACTGAAGAAGAATTTGAATATCCGGAAGTATTGCAAGGTTTACACTGGAGGTATTTGTTGGCTGTGTTGAAGACGAAAGTCTGCACTCCTGCTGAGGTGTGACATTTGATTCAAATGTAACTTAAATTGAGTGCATGCTCTTATGT
>JAQFZT010002024.1:0-12811 GCA_034696325.1 Camisiidae sp. | reverse complement strand
AAATGGTAAATAAACAAGTTTTTGTTTCGCATATGCTCTTGTGCCAAAACTTTAAAAGACACTTCAAATTTTGATAATATATATTAATCAATAGAGAGATAAATACGCATTCGCAACAATAATAAAAATAATTTTCAAAGTGGGACCCCTTATATGTTATTTGAAAATGTTATTTCAAAATATTGATCTACTTTTTCATGAAAAAACATCGCATTTTTGATACTACTTTCAAACAGTAGAATTTTAAATCATTTTTTCCAATTAATTTAAAGAGAATTTCAAGACTTAAAAATATATCCAGTTTGGCAATTAAGTTATAATTTTGTTCAAAAGCGATGGAATCCTAAACCTGAGGGCTCGAAAATCATCTTCAATGAGTGATCGACAACTTCGGTATTCCTACGCTTGAGACTAAGCTGAAAATGATAAAAACATTGATATAATAGTTTTTAATGTAAATTTAGTGTTTATATATCTTCTGACGTATAATAGAGAATTTTATTTTATCTCTATCTGAAAACAATTTAGGATTAACCATAATGTCATAGGTCAAAGTCATGAACTAAAAATAGGTATCTTAGGCACTGGCTAAGGCCATAAACTTTCGATTAGTTAAATACTGAATATAAATTGAGTTGAAAACACTTGAGATCATTATTAAATACAAAAAGTTCATGACTGAACTTTTTGATGTAATAGTTTTAATGTTTAATAACTCGTTGTTAAGATAGCCCTCAAATAAGAGTAATGAAAGGCCATCAACTTTTTTCTACAGGTATTACTCATCTAAAAAAGTAATGATAATAACTGAACTCAACGACATTGAGTGTCTCTCAAAACGTTTAACCGGGGATTTAACTCAATATGCCATATATTTAGTAAAGATGTCAAGTCATTTAATATGTGTCGCATTGAACTACTCAATAACAAAGCCGTAGCCAAGCATTAAATAATCAAACAATGCTATTGTGTTGTAGTGCTTGACTACATCTCCATTTATGTTTTCAACATTAACTTAGAATTTTTATGTATTCATTATAATTTTTATTATGTGTAAAAACCCAGTTAATTACTGAACCTTAAAATAAAATTGATGTCAAAATGTTTGATTATAATCTACCTTTAAATTCAAATTTTATTTTGCCAGAAACAGATTGAAGTGTTTTCATAGTTTAATGTAATTTAATGTAGTTTTTAAAACAAAGAAAAAGGGATTTTCGATAACCAAAATGTCTAATAGCATTCTCTTGAATATGTTAAGAGATAAAAAGTTTCAAACTTAATGTATATTAAAGAAGTAAGTGTTGTATCTATTTTTATTCACTAATTTATACATTTTATTTGAAAGGCTTATAAAATAGGAAGTACAATGCTTCTGTTTAAGTAAATGCAACTTTTGAGTACTGGTGATAATTCGAAATTTATTCATAACTAGTTAATTAAATTGTTTATATACATTCAAGACAAATATGTACTTATAAAAGTTATAACATGGTTGAAACGGTATAGCCATTAGATATTCAGATATTCAATAGAAAAATTAAAGCGCTTTCAAACATAAGGGGTTGTTTTCTAAAATGTTCGTCTATTCATTAATAGATACAAAAACCAAAGTTTAATTCAATTTGTTTTATATTATCAATATTGAAGTTTATATTTATTTATATATTAGAAAACAATCCTTTACGTTTGAAAGGGCTCTAATTTTTCTATTGGATATCTGAATATATAATGGCTATACCGTCTCAACTATGTTATAACTTTCATAAGCACATATATCAATTGATAAATAAATAAATAATAAAAATCGTTATATCTTTTTTAATTGAACATTTGATTATTAATCAAACATTTTGTTTTAAAGTATTGAAAAATGTCTTCAAGTTTTCAAAAAAGACCGTTAAACTAACGTTAAAAGAATTTTTCCGATCTTTAACGTTCTTTTCCTAAACTAATGACATATACTTCAAAAAAAATTAAAACTTAGGTTTGTTACTTAAAGAGAAACAGCTTAAATGTTAATACTCTGTGGACATCATGTTGAGATCTTATTCACTATTGTATTGTAACTTAAGTTATTTGTAACAGAAAATAAAAATTTTTATCAGAAGTTGTTCCCGAAATGACACTTTCTTACAATACTCGTTCCTTTGAAATCCATATTCTAACTCTATTTCATCACTTTAAGTCTTATTAACGACAACAGAGAAAAGACTGCGTTTGCCGTTTAATTTTGACTCCGAACCTAATAATGTGATTCTTAAAAGTTAGTAAATTATAAATCCCCGGAATTAACTTTATCTTATAAATGAATTAAATTAAATTTCTCGAAATATTCAGAAGAAATCGTTTGTGAAATATAAAAGTTTGAACTGTTATAAAACACATGCAATATTAAACTTGAAATATTTATTTAATTTGAATGGTTTTAAACTGCATTTGCAGCTCAATTTCGAAAGGAATGTAGAATTACAATGTTTTATCAGATTAATTATTTTGCAATTTAGTTTTGTAAGAAGAAAAATTCTTTATAATAGTTATATAAATATATACGATTTTATAAATAAGTTTATTGGTTTTAAAAGGGCAAAATATAGCTCATAATTAAGCTCATAAGGCTGAATTTTTTTTTAAATTGAGCACAGATTTTAAATAGATATATTGATGTTCAACTGTTTATATCATTTAAAATTTTTCACTTTTGCTAAGAGTTAATATTTTAGTATAAATCACATTTTATTTTTTAGATTAATTTATTTAATATCTCAACTCGTAGTATTGACTGACTAACGAGTGATAAGTCTATCATTTCGAACCAGTTAAACATACTTTTCTTTCTTAATGTTAAGCGTTCTTCTTGAATATATCCAATTGATATTCTCAAAGTACAAAAAAAATAATATGATGCAATTAAAGTGAAAGAAGTTTTGTGGTTATCGATACCCGTCATTATGTGTTCTCGAATAAAATGTAAAACATACTCAATTTTGAATTGCATTGAAAGGCGATTATAAATCAAGAGTTTACTGTTGATCTTAAAGAAATTTAGTTGTAGAATCATGTTTGAACATTTCAAAGTGGATCTTCACTAGTAGACAGCAATATAGATTTTAACAAAAGATCAATTTTGATTTTCTTCTCAAATTAATTTACTCTAACAAATTTAATACTAATTAGAATGACTGAACTCAACGCCATTGGATGTCTTTCTTAAATGCTTTACGAGTAAATTAACTCTAAATGTCATATATTTGATAAAAAATGAATAGGATTTTTTGCGCTGCACTTAACTACAGAAAAACAAAGCTATAGCCAAGCATTGTGAAGTCGAACAATGACAGGTTAAAATGTTTAACTAGTTCTTCATTTTTTGGTAGTCAAGTGAGACACTTATAAACTACTTAACAGATATGGTACTGTACTCGAAAAAAGGTGTTAGTATTGACGTTCTCTTACTTTATATTTCCTATTTAGCAATTTCAAAAAGGCATTACTTCGTACATAAACTATATTCAGAAAAGTACTTTATTTGTGACACTTACATTACCCAAAAAAGTTTTTTAAAATTACTGTATGATTGTAAGAAAAATTTGTCAAATAATTGTATAACATCCTTTTGAACAGAAAAAGTTTATAATGACATTTTTTTGGGGTTGAAACATTTGGCCTGATTAGTTGGAATATAGCATAGACCTTATTCACCTTAAATAATTGATGATAGTTAGCTGTTTTAGCTGAAAGAATTTGAATTTCACCAGTCTTTTTGGGCTATCGCTAGCTCTTCAACAGTATTAATAGATTTTATTCTGGGTGGAAAAGACATTAATGAGTGAAGGCATCCACTATAACTTGATGTCAATACAAGGAATCCTAATAGCCAACAGCATAACATTCTTAAAGGCCAAACAGATGGTAAATGGCAAGAAAATTGTTGTCTTAATTAGGCAGAAATGATGGCCCAATTAATGTTAATCTTTTTTAATTAAATATAAAATTGAGTTAAAAGCAATTCTTGAAAAAGCATCATAATGAATGATATAATGAAATAAACCCAAACTAAATATTCGAAAGTTTCGATTATCAATATAATACTATGTTCTGCTTTTGGAATTGAAGTAATGAATGTTAAGGTGGTAATGAAGTGTGGATTCAAAAAGTAAATAACTTTTGATCGATCATATGTAACACTCAGTCCAGAAAAACCAATATCTGAAAACTGCAATGAAAAAACTTTGAAAAATTTAAGCATTATCCCTTGTCTCTGAGAGATTTTTTTGAGGATCTGTACAAATAATTTTGAACATAACGATTATCTTAACTCACTCACAAAATTTGGTCATTGTCGCTCAAGCGGTTCTCGAGATATTTAATAAAACGTAAAAATCCAATTTTTTATATTAGGTGACTTGTAATCTATTAACTTACCCAACACAACATAACTGAAAAAATCTGGGCTAACTTAAGTAAGGATTAGGTGAGGTCACTTATCTAAGTAAGAGACCTGACCTTATACTTACTTTAGTTAGTTTAGATTTAATTTGGGTTATGGTTAGGTTGGCTAGGGTTAATAGATTTTCGAGGAGGTTAGGTTGAACCAAATGCAATAGGCCCAGTAATCGAAGTTACCTCGAAGCCAGCATAACAAATAGGTGCCACATAGATCTAACCTCCTCGAAAATAGTTAAACCTGGCTTTACCAAGTCGTAACCGAAACCAAACCTGATATAAATTAAGGCAAAATAGGTTAGATCGCTTTGATTGCTGCTCCTATTGAGTTTAGTTCAACCTAACCTCCTCGAAAATCTATTAACCTTACCAAACCTAACCATAACCCAAATCAAACCTGAACTAACTTAAGCAAGGATAAGGTCAGGTCGCTTCGCTTCGCGAGGCGACCTGACCTAATCCTTGCTTAAGTTAGCCCAGGTTTTTTTGGGTTACGTTGGGTTGGATAGGTTAATAGGTTACGAGGCACCTATTAATAAAAATTGGATTTTTATGTTTTATTAAATATCTCGAGAACCGCTTGAGCGACAATGACCAAATTTTGTGAGTGAGTTGAGATGATTGTTATGTTCAAAATTATGTGTACGGATTCCCAAAAAAACTCTCATAGTCAAGGGAAAATGCTTGAATTTTTTAAATTTTTCAAAGTTTTTTCGTTATTACTCCAGAATAGGGGGGCCTCGTCACCCAATATTGTACATGTAACCTTTGGGAGTCATGCCCCATCAGAATTAATGGGTGTCACCTCTGAATCACTCTGGGCATTTTCTAAAGAATACCCATTATTTTAACCAAATTTATTCATATAATATAATCGTAACTGTAATTATATGAAGTTCTTATTTTTTTAAAGTTTGTGGCTATTTAGTAAAATTGAATGTGAAGGAATAATTCCTACAAATATTTAAATCAAAACCAGAAAGAAAAATTCATTTACCAGTATTAGTTCTCATTAGTAGTGCAATTTCTCTGAATTTAAAATAGCCATTAAATTCAAACTTTAATCGCTAATCATTTAGTATTTTCAAAGTTTTATATATTATGTTGCTCTTATTTTCATTCGAAATTTAGATAAACTAGAAACCATATTTTCCATATACGTGTAAAACCGGAAACAGTTTCTACACAATTGTATTTCGAGAATTTTTTATTAATAAATATCTTCATTGATAAGTTACTCCGATAACTTTTATGCTGATCACAATAATAAATATTGAGCTAATATTTTGCATTGAAATGAATTAGAAAATCAGTTACTCTGTAAGTTCTACATTTTTGCTAAATCTTTATATATTCAAATAATTTTTAACTTCATTACCACTTATTTAGAAAAGAATAATTTTGGATCTTATAATGAAATTAATTAGAATTAGAATCAACATTAAAGCATATTTCACATATGGATGTGTTTCTAGAAATCTGTGTCATTTCACACGATTAAGGATTTTGTAATCAAGAATCAAGTAGTTAACTATTGATTTTATTGCTCAACAGAATGAATTTTATATATTGGAAATGTATAAAAACTTAAGGTGTTGGTTTAATTGCGTCGTTATAGTTAATAGCAGAGAAAGTTTATAATGAATATAATACTATTAATTGCGGTTCTTTTGCAAACTATTACAACATTTCAATATGTTGAAGGAACATTGAGTAAGTTATTGTTCTGATGTTTCATTATAAAGGTTCGCTATTAAGCTTCGCATATGTGTAGACGGGAGCAATTGGGAACTATCGGCGCTTAACCTGGTTTTCGGATATTGCTTCGAACAGATTCTCTTAAGTCTTAATTATATTTTAATAAACTTTGGATATGTGTTCAAATATAAAAATTGGGAAAATTGACGACTTCAAATAAATACTCTCTATAAAGTATAACACTGTAATTAAACTTTAAACGCGTTTTACTCAAAACTATGTTCTCGTCAATAGTTCCCTATTACTCCCGTCTACACATATATGAGTTGCTATTTTTAAAAATGTTACAATAATATAATGTATAACGTTCATAATTCGATGCAATAAGTTCTCAAATGACTCACAAATTATGAATTGATTTAATGTTTGCAATAATTAATATCTTTTTATTATATTAATGATATAAAATTTCATATCTTAGCCAACGTAACTATTCATGAGAACTACTCCTGCAAACCAGGCGTTCTTCAGAGTAATCTGCCAATAAAAAGGATAGTAGCCTCAGTTACATACGAAGCTCACGTTTCATGCAATCAGGCTTTGCGTCGATTAACTACGTATTTGGACTACGATGTTACTTTCAGAGAAACTAAAGTTACTAAACAACTAACTTTCCGAAATTTGGATTATTCATCTATTCTTATAAATGGTAAAAAATCATTATATGATATCCAGGTTTATATTGATTTTCATGTTATTAGGTAACGGCCTTTCCTCTGTAAATGGGATGATTAATGACGGCGTATGTGCGGGAGGGTATATTCAAGTAACACGTCCTACTTCTGATCCCGAAGGAAAATCTTGCTCAAGTGGTGTTGGATTGAGTCACACTTCATCTAATGATGCCCAACTCATAATTGTTGGTGGAGCTTGTGATGCAATATGTAATGGAACAGTTACATTTGGATACAATCCTCGCATTAATTAAGACTTAAGTTAAGATAATATGAAAATAATCTAAAGTATTTTATGTTTTTATTAAAATGGAATTTATTGAATTAAGTTATTATAAGAATTATTTCTGAGCAATCACATCTATTTTTGATATTCAGCGAAGAATGTACTCAAAGATTTTAGAATTTTTATTCAATAATTCATAATAACTGTGCGGTATATTTGTTAATGAGTATGAATTTATTGAAAGGTGTTATTTGAATAAAGGTTTCATGTATTTTATTGAGAATTATTGTGTTATAGCTAAAAGTCGGTATTACTTTCGCGTGTCAACACCTGTACAGCACCTGTTCGTTTCAAAAACCATCCAAACACAAAGAATGATAATGTGTCCTGTGAAGAGGACCTAGCGCAAGCAGGCGTGCATATGACCAATAAGTGTGTGTCAGACCTGATGAAGATCTCAACCTACAGCGTTCATCACATCATCCGCAAAGTTCTTGTTCTGGTAAATGTTTATGTAAATTTTACTCAATTTTTGACCGATTTGCAAGCCATTACTCAAACAAAAAGAGCCGAATGGAAACTTACGATGATAAGTGATGCGAAACAGTGGATAATCTATCAATTCCTTCCTGACGACATGACTTGAGGGACTTCTAGCTTCACAGTTAACTCAAGAAAATTTCGATAGGAACGCGTATATCACGTTTTTACAAATCCATTTGAAATTCAAACTTTGTCAATTTCAAATGAGCACATAATCTGAACGAAATATTATAGAAGAATGAATCCAATAGCAAATCATCATTGAAAAGGCTATATTTTTATAATATTTGCAAAGATTTTGAAAAAATTCATTTTTAAACTGTTCAATCCGGGTACTTAAATAACTCATCAATAGAATACCCCAAATGAATATGAATTTAAACATTAAATTTTTTATGTATGTAATGATTGAACTTCAAATGAAACTTTAACACTAGGAATCTTCAGAACTTTAATTTAACATAAAATCATTGAGAGTAACAAAACATTTTCAAGAATCTCAGAATAACAAGCCTTTAGTGAACCACTGCTATAGTGCCATTAAATGGATACTTTAAATATCCTTAGGAATAACATTGACATTAATGCTATGATCTACTAAAAAAAAAATACATGAAGAAAAATAAACAAGAAAAATTAAAAATTACATATTCTCAAGAAAATATTTTAATTACTTCATAACATCTGAAATAGTTAATAGTGAATAATTTCATACACGAAAATCCTACTCTTTTTTCATCAACTCTTTCAATGACTGTCATAAACTTTAGGAAAAAAGTAACAATATTATTATCTTTATGTTGAGAATTTCAAGAAATATCTTTTTCCAATTTATAAAACTCGAAGACTATAATTGCTATTCGCATTCATTATTTTAGCATCATTTTAGCATCAGCATCTTAGCATTATTTACCTTAAATTTCTTTGTATGGGTGCCTACTCTTCTGTATTGAACGGGAGTCTCCAGGATTCGAATGATGGCTCCCGACTCCCGGGCTGAGGTAAGACGGGAGGCTATTTCTCTCGTTTTAAAGGAAAATTCAAGAGCAAAATAAAAACATTTATTAGAAATAAGGCACAAACTTTGAAAAAAATGCAGAACCTGCTGTTCATTACACATTGTTTTTTAAAAAGTAATCCTCTCCTAGAAAATATTCTATCTTCATAATTAAGCTGAGATTAAAAATGAGCTTTGAAATCAAACTCATGAAACTTTGAAAAACTGAGAATTCATTAATTTGAATATGTTATGAATATTCAACGATATGTTAGCTATTCCGGTTTTCATATGCGATTGTTTAAGAGTTTTTAGCATAATGAAAAAGGAGGATGCCAGAATCCGACTAACTTGATTCACAGTAAATGAGAGTGCCGTTGTGACCGGACTGATGAGTAGAGTTCAAATATACCACTCTTTTTGACCCAAGTGACCGCGGTCAAGATGTTACGCTAGAACTGGTCCTAGACTAGAATTCCCAAACAGTTGAGCTAAAGAGATAGAGTCTAAAAATGCAAACAATAATAATTGAGAATTATATCAGAAAAGTTGACTTGTTTTAAAATTAGAGTTAAAATAGAATTAAAAGGCATTTTATATAAAATATTTATTAATTAAATAATAGATTATATTTTGAAAATAAATTGAAATAAAGCATCAAACAGTTTAACTTTGAATAACAACTCCATTTCAACTCCATTTCCACTCCATTTTCATTCCATCTCCACTCCATCTCCACTTCAACTCCACTCTCATTCAACATAATAAAATTTGCATTTGTTTATAACATATATAGGGTGTTAATTTAAAAAATGGGATTTAAAACTCTTATATCTTTTTTATTACTTAACTTATAATCAAATATAATGCATCATATTTAAGAAAAATAATAAAAATTTGATTATATGTCAAGGTATTGACCACTTATTATGATGCAAACATTTATCCGTCGACGCAAAGATTAATAAACCATTATTTGAAAATTTTATTTTTATCAATACATTGTTTTAACTCTACTTGAGATCAGTGTACTCCAAGGCTTGAGCTTTTCAGGCTCAATGGCCTGCTTGAGCCTAACCAACTCTTAACAAACTTTATTACTAAGTCGAACCTGACACTCTTGAGCTTATGAAAATTTAAACTTTGAAAAGTTGTACAGTTTTCCAGAATATGAACTTTTTATGCACATAATCTCTGTTAGTATGAGCCAGAGCTATAACCTTAGCATCAGTCTGACTTGAAACCATGAGCCTTAAGCCTGAATAAACGTTCGTGACCTTAGCTAGCTGAGCCTTGGAGACATACTGAATAAGCCTATGTGCCTAAAAACTTCATATTCATGAAAACTGTACAACTTTTCAAAGTTTAAATTTTCATAAGCTCAAGGCTCAAGGGTGTCAGGTTCAGCTCAGAGGCAAAGTTTATTAAGATTTGGTTAGGCTCAAGCTAGCCGCTGAGCTTGTAAAGCTCGAGCCTTGGACTACACTGGTTTCAAATAGAGTTAAAATAATGTATTGATAAAAATAAAATTTCTAAATGGTTTGAAGTCTAAGTGATTTCTACAGTTTATCAATCTTTGCGTCGACGGATAAATGTTTGCATCATAAAAAATGTCAATATCTTGACATGAAATAAAAATTTCATTATTTCTCTTATATTTGATGCATTATATTTGATTATAAGAAAAGTTATAAAAAAGATATAAGAGTTTTAAATCCCGCCATTCTAAATTAACACCCTATAGAATTGCAATGTAAGCCCTCATAACAACCTCATTGTTATTAAAAGCATTTAAGAAACTTTTTTACAAGTTTCAAATTAATTTTCGTCAATAAATAGATTGTGATAATAATGCCTCATAACTTCAACTCCTTCTCCACTCAGTTTTTGTAACTCAATCTCCACTCCAATTGAGATGGAGTTGATCTTGGATATGCTATGCCCAATAACATTAATAATTAAGAAGATAATATTTTTAAAAATAAAAGTAAAAAATTTCTGCATTAAAAGAAATTTCAACTTTAAAAATAGTGTTTATTGTCAAACATTTTTTTTAATGACTCTAATGATAAAACTAAATGGCAATAAAAATAAACTACAATAGAGAGCACATTTTTCATATAGATGTGTATTCTGAAAACCTGTGAATGTTTTGACATAAGTTAGCATTTTGAAACTCAATTGTAACACGAGGCAAATTTCTATTGGATTATTGAGTTTTGATTCAAGGAAATAAACGACTATTTCTTTTATAAAATTATTGAAAAATATTTACGCAGTTTATATGCAGGTGTTTTACCCACAATTCTAACTTATTCTCTATAAATATATTTATTAAAGTGAAAACAAAAACTGTTGTCGTATGAAAAATTAACCACAATTAAACTATTAATACTTGTATTGAATTAAAATGAAGTTATATTATACCATATTGTTGTTTTTAATAAACTATTGTTTTGCAGCGCAATCAAATTTAGAGGACAAAATTTCAGCTCCTCGTTCTGGTAACAAAAATTTTTAACCTTTTTTCTGAAAATATTAAAAATCTATACCACAAACTAGAAAATTTGAAAAATAATGCCAATGAAGGACTCATGGAAATTTTGCGAAAGCTTCTATCGAATGAAGAACTCATGAAAACTTTGAGAAATCTTCTATCGAATGAAGAACTCAAGAAAACTTTAGGAAATCTTCTATTGAATGAAGAACTCAAGAAAACTTTGGGAAAAGAACTCATGAAAACTTTGGGGAATCTTCTATCGAATGAAGAACTCAAGAAAACTTTGGGAAAAGAACTTATGAAAAGTTTGGGAAATCTTCTATCGAATGAAGAACTCATGAAAAATTTGAGAAATCTTCTATCGAATGAAGAACTCATGAAATATTTTAAGCAGATTCTATTAAGTCAAGACTTGAAAGATTATGAACCAGTTTTTAATTTACTGATGCCACTTCTGGGCGGTAGTAATCTAAATCCTGAAGGATTGGCTTTTATGATGAATATGTTAACACAGTTTATGAGTGGATCAGTTCAGAAAGATTCGAGAAAAACTGAACTTTAAATTTTATATCAATAAAAGCATAATAAATAGAATCTTATATATGTTTCGAATGAGTTTATACTGTTTCAATTCGCGAAAATATTACGTGAATTGAAAATAAAGTTATTATACTAAAACATAATCATTTCAAAAAGAATTATGAAAATTATTTTTAGCCAATATTTATTTTTAATTCAGCAGTCAGTCAAACACTTGACAATTTTGCTTAAATATTTTTTATGAGATTTTTCATTTCTAAATTATGAATGCTATTGATAGGCTTTGCCTTTGAATTTAGTTAAAACTTTTCTTCTTATTTATGGGTTAATTAATGACGTCTCAAGTGAATTATATTACATTTTTAATTATTGTAATTTTAATATGTATGAAGGGACAGATGGGTTTTGTAAACGTTTATGAATAGATCATAAGAGCACTTATTGTAAAATTTATAATAATACACTTATTTGTTATACTTTTTAAAGAATAAATATTTGGAAAAGGAAGTCTTGTTTTTATTAAAACCAAGTCTTTAACTATGATGGAAATGTGCATAAATGTTTCTATTTTACAAACAAAACTATTTATAACTTAGAATTTAGATTTCTAACAAAAAAAACAGTAAAGAGATTTGTATTCTATTCATTCTAAAGTATATTATAAAAAAGTTTCATTATATGTTCCTATGGAAAAAGTGGTCCAAATTTTATGTTGAATTGATGTAAAAATCCTATTGATTTCAATGTAAAAGTAGTCAATTTTAAGCTCTGAAGGACATCACACATGTGTTAACTGCATTACATACGCGTCTCTCTTGTTATGTAGCACTTGTATATACAGTACAGTCTGCGACAAAACCTCTCGGCACGGTTTTTGATGATTTTTTATAACTTATCTTCAATTATTTTTGATGAATTTTTTTTGAGTGAGGTGTTGGCTGGGACCGAACTTTTAGGCTGAGCGATATCATCCGCTTACTCACTGCTTAACAATGATTACAGGTCATTTGTTCAGGATAACCAGATGATAATTTTTCAATTTTGATACAATGAATCAAAATAACTAAAAAAATCATCAGATACGTGTATTTTTGTTTGGCTGAAAACTTCTTATTTTAAAAATGACA
>JAQFZT010002023.1:0-12812 GCA_034696325.1 Camisiidae sp. | reverse complement strand
TGAAATTTTTATAAATAATAAGAGTTTAAACTTATATTTATATATGGTTTGAGTTTGAAGATATGTTTCAATGGAAAGCAGTTTTTCTCTATATAGCGTAGCAGTGCTTTACCCCCTTTTTCTTTAAGTCTATTTAATTATATATTTCGCTGAATACTTGAATTAAACTTGAATGCTTCACATTAGTTGTCAAAACCTATAACGTAATCGACACTAAATGACAGAAATAGATTGAATGATGTTATGGAAAAAGCGGTGATTTGTGCAAAAGTAAATTTGGGATGATTTCAAAACTTTAAACAAATAAAAATAAAATTAGATATGAAGGCTTAAAAACAGGTACAATATAAAAAAATATTTCGCTCGAAAAAAATAAAACTTCATTACGTCATATTGAAAAATAGTTGTCCCGGAAAGTACCGGATAAATTTGAAAGATATGTTGAAAAGTCAAGGAATTACACAAAAGAAATCTGGCAACGCTAAATATGATAGCTGGTAATTCAATCTCAGTATCAGAAGTAATTCTTGTGTCGTATTTTAAGTATTGATGACATCACAATTGATTGATAACATAATCCAAAGAAACTCACAGCTGTAAAAATACTTTTAATAAGAATTTTATTATTGATAGTTTCGGTTTTTTATTGATACCATATGATTTTTGTTTGAAATAGTCGTAACTCTTAGTGAAAAAATGATAATTCACAACACTTTTATTTGGCTTGAAGTTATTATTAAGTTTGAGGTACATTTTTTCATATGCTTAGACAAACATTTGATAAAAAAATTAATTATTTTCTCTAATTTTTTGTATACCGAAACGTGCATAAGTCTAAAGAGATATCTCGCAAATGACTTTATTATGAGAATAATTAATTGCTTTTCAATTAAAAGATTGATTTGATCGATCGAATTGTTTTTTTATTCAGAAGTAGAATAAAGGGACATATTTTCCATCTATTTAGCAAATTTCACAATGTAAACTCCTTGACTACATAAACAAAGATTATTTTTCTATGAATACAAACTTATTTCAATATTCATGTGATGACAAAAATTATTCTTCACTTTATAATTATACGTTTTAACAAATAACTTAACGTCAGGTAGTTAAAATCGGCGGAAAAGTTAGTGACTATTATTTTCAAAATATGTTTCTGGACAAGAAAACTCAAATAAAAAGCTTGACAGAAATTAATTTGATGTGTGCAGACTAAAATGCGTAGAGCTATTGAATTGCGAGTAATATCATTTTATAATTCAAATAATTGAATTCTTTATTCTTATTTTTCTATTCTATTTTTTTGTTTATTAATTATCTTTTGTCTTTTATTCTTATAGATTGCTTGAAACTAAAGTTGAACATAATTAAATTCTAAATCATATATATTTTTTTTAAATTTAAAAAAATTTTCCTCCGATTTTTGCTGCCAGACCTTACACTCTGTTTGGAATCTTAGCACGAAAATAATAATTATTTTAAGCTATAAAAAGCCTATATTCACTTTCGAAATCAAGCATAATTTCTATTCAATATAATAGTCTATTCACCAGAACGTCTAGAACTCATTAATAAATAATAGCTCATGAATGTTTTCCTCCACTGTAAACATTTAAATTAAAAATTTTAAGTTTTATGAGTATGTTTTATGTGGATAGTTTTGAGAACTGATAATACATTTTAAAAAGTAAGACATATCAATTTTTAAAGGCATTTAAATTATTAAACATTTCCACTGATAAAATTAAGAATGAAGCTGTAATTCCAAAAATTGACATATAAAGAGCACTTTGTAATTGATTCAAATGAATACTTTTATGATGTGTATCTTCTTGATCTGAATTTGAATTAGAAGAAACATTTCTTTGAATTTTCAGATATTCTCTATTCATCAAAAGTCTCCAGTAATCAATGAAACCTCCTTTAATGATATCTGAAAAACTTAAACAAAGTTCATTCAAATACTAGTATTTCCAAAAAAATGTATATATTGTTGACTTACAAATGATTGAATTCTTTCTTAAACTCAAAGTTTTTTTGCATAGCAATTGCAGAAAAATAAAAATTTATTGTTGATTCTTCAGTTTTCGGCGGAAGATGAAACGAATATTCACCAAAAATGTGCAATCTATCATTGAATTTTTCTCTGCTTGATATGAAAGCAAATGCCTTTGATGATTTCATTACCAAATTTAGAGATTCATCTGTTGAATCGACTGGTTTAATTAATTTCCCAATTGCTGCATAAACTTCCGAATCTGATTTCTATCGAGGCAGATTTATGAAAGATTATTTTAAAAAATTGAATCATGGTTTTATCTTGCGGTTAAATTTTATGTACTTTACTGATTTTAATATACAAAAGTTTAAACAGGTTTTTGTAAATTGAAATAGTTATTTTACCTTGAAGATATGGTAAAAATTCGAACCTTTCACTGCAATTACTTGTATTTGCCCATTATTCTGAGCAGTAGCTAACTCTCTCAATGTGTCTATTGTTTTTGCATATAATGGAAACATCATCATTGAGTAAAGACATCCCTGATAACTCAATGTCAATATAAGATAAGCCAAAAGCCACATTGAGATGATCATGCTCAATGATTTCAAAGTTAGAGTTAATGAATACGTTCGTCGTCTGTTTGAATACTTTTTTCGTCTCATTGATCTAAGCTTTTTCTCTTCATTTAAAAGTCGAGAAATAAGCCATTTAGCGAATACACTTATCCCAATGGTTGCAATGACACAAATCCAAACCAAATAATCAAAAGGCTCAATTATCAACTTTAAATTTGACTCGAGTTTAGGATAAGTAGTAATGAATGTTGCTGAATTAATACTATGCGGGTAAAAAAAATCGACCGCTTCGGATCGTTCTTTAGTGATTGTGAGGTCCGAAAATCCAAGAGTAGCTTTCTGTAAATTTACAAGTTTTATAGCAAGTTTAAAACAAATTCGTTTACATTTTTCACAAATTTAAGACATATTTTTGTTTTTAATTCTTCTTAACAGTATGAGAATTCAATTAAGTAACTTTTCAAAGATTTAAAAGTACAGTAAATGTAAATCCTGCAAAGCAGAAGTCCACCTACTATTGAATTTTTCAATTGTTTTATTAAAGTTAGTTTCAAATTTTCAAAAATTTGAATTGACTTTATTGAAATTTTAAATAAAATATTTATTTTGAAACCTTTGAAACTATTTCACCAATAATGCCAGTCCATGAATTGTTAGGCAATAATGTTCCCCAATCTGTTATGCAGTTAATTATTGCAAGAGTGAAATTGAAATATTTGCTCAAATTCATAATCATCTCTCCTTCAATGCCTCCATTCAATTTACAAATTGTATTACTTTTGTCACATTTTAAAGCGACGAAATGTGAAACCTACAAGAGATGTGATATATAAATCGATGAATTTTTGTAAATAAATTGTTGAATCAAATTAAAAGCTCTGTTTATTAACATTTTCAATGGAATGAAAACTATTATTGTAAGTATTTTCAGTAAACTAGCCTTCAGAAAGAATTAGACACGATTGCACACTGAAACTAAATAAAGTGTCTTTTATAATACTTAAACAATCCAAGTAAAATATTCTATTTCACATTATAATATTGTCTAATTCCTTATGAAATCCAGTTTAAAACCTCTTTAGTTGCTACATGAAGAAGCTTTCCTCTTAAATCTAATATTGATGACATTAATAAGATAAACGAAATTAAGTTTAAGATCAATAATTTTGAACTCTACACAACAGAAATATTGCAAAATCACAAACTTTTACTAAATCTTGTTTCATTCAAAATTGTAAAATCATTTTATATTTCCTCATTTAGGCAAAAAATATAATTTAGCTAAACAAAGGTTCAAATGAAACAAGCATAATTACTTTATAGATTATCATTTGAGCTCAATAATTTCGATTGATATTTTTTATTAAATATATATATTCATTATTATGGTTAATTTTGGTATGCATGTGATTAACTTTGTTTCCATTGACAACCTTAAGATCATTATGATTTACTATTCATTAAAAATAATGAAGCCAACCCATTCAATTATTATTTATCGAATACATTACATTGTTTGAAATAAGAAAGACAAAACTTTAGCTAAAAATATTCTTTCGAGTAACATTTTCTCTCATGTTGTTAGAAAATTAGGATAATGACCATTAGTGTTATTGAAGAATGTAGAGAATTCAGTTATGACATAAGTTATTTATGATCTTTCAATGAAAGTTCATATAAATTCTACATTTAAATTGGTGGTCATGTCAAAATAGGTTCACACATATAAGCGATTGTGACTACGGTATGATAAAAAAATTGAACATTCTATTCAATAATTTAGAAATAAAATGTGTTTTATGGAGAATAAAATTATAAAAATATTTGAGTCTTTAAAATATGGCAAATTCAATATAACTTAACTTATAAAAATGTTCTAACAGATATCAATGTAGAAAACTCATTCATGATGACATAATCCAAACAAAATAATCAAAAGGTTCAATTATTAACTTTCAACTTAATCAGAATAATTTTTTCTATTTAATAAATAAATTATTGAATTAAATTCATAGTTTTTTTTATTAACTTTTATTATTGAAGTGTTATATGAATATATTGTGAATAATATTGATGATATATAAATAATGTTGAATTGTACTTAAAATGCTCTTCTTAAGTCTTCAAATAATATAAAGGCTAAATTATTATTAGTCGTAAAACATATATGTTATAGAAACAAATATCTGCAACACAAAATTTTTTTAATTTTATTTTCCTCTCAATCTTATGTCATTTGTTTTCTCTATGATTTATTTAAAAATTTTCAATTTAGAAAACTGTATAATTTTGAAACTATAGATTTTATGGAAACTAGTTCTGATAGTTAACTTACTTGCTTTGATAGTTTAAAGTTGCTTTAAATCTTGAATTCATGAATATCATTTACATTTATATTCAGAGCTATAATTACCTCTATATTAGATATATTGATTTAAATGTTTATCTCATTCTATTCACGTGTTAGTTTTGAATGAATCTTATAAAGAAACAAATAATACTGCATGTCATCGTCTATCACATGATAACTAATAGAATAGTTGAAGTGTAATTTACAAGGACAACGTTAGCATATACTTAATGCAAAGTAACTTGAGTGATGAATGTGGCGTTACCTAACGAGTACAGCGAAGTAAAAACATATAATGTTTCAAGTTTTAAACACTTTGGCAATACTTCTACTCTCAAGTTATTTTGCCATAAGTATATGCTAACGTTGTTCTTGCAAATTAGAGTCCAATTGATTAAATGAATTTTCTAAGAAAAACATATAACTGAAAGATCCATTCCAGGAGAAAAGGTAATTTTACCTACTTATGTGTTAAACAAATAGTTTTTTCTTGTAAAGGATGCTAAATTACCTTAATGTATATTATTATGAGAAATCATAACTAAATCACAGAAACTAACTATAGAATCAAATAATGTAACAAAATATCCTTTCTTTCTTCAAGTTTGATGTAATACTCAAATAATTCAAATTGAATTTTGCATAAAAATTGGATTCTATTTAATTTAGTATTTCTATTTAAATCAATAAATTTAATCAAACTAGTTTCTTAGAAAATAATATCTTTGAGCCCAAATATTTATTTGCGAAAGATCTACATATATAGTTATTGATCATAGAATTAGCAACAATATGAAGAAAAAAACACTATTACTGTTGTGAAGAATCATTAGTAAAATTAATTATAATTCATTTAGTTGATAGCTCGTTAAGTTGTGAGTATTTCATTTTAAGAATATTCAAGTATACTATTATTCAGTATTTCAGATCTCATTAAAGGAGGTTTCATTGATTACTTGAGACTTTTAGTTTCTTCAGATAAGAGTTTAGATCGAGAGGAATCACATTATGAAAATATTCATTTGAATCAATTACAAACTTATAACAAAACAAATAATATATTATCGCTCATCACATGATAATTGATAATGTGATTGATCACATGAATTTTCTAAGGAAAATGTA
Source organism: Camisiidae sp. (assembly GCA_034696325.1). NCBI lineage: Eukaryota > Metazoa > Arthropoda > Arachnida > Sarcoptiformes > Camisiidae > Camisiidae sp. The sequence continues at coordinate 6,757 of JAQFZT010002023.1, read as the reverse complement.
TTGCAAACGGTTCCACTTTGTGTAATTTTTAATAACCCGTTCTTCTCGAAAGTAAATACGGAATGAAATTTTCTATGAATGCAGAGTTTATTTAAATAAATCGATATTTTATTATTAGTATTAATTAATTTTGTTATTATTTTTACTATTACTTTTATTGAATAAAAAAATTTGTTAAACATTAATTTTTGTTACACGTTATAACTTGTGCTGAGTATCTGGTTTCGAGTCTCACCCGAAAATTTTCTCTTCACCGGGATGAACCTTGAGACTAATTCGGGTTCCGAAATTGATTTATAGAAATTTATTCCCTGAATTTGATACTAATTTCAGAAGAGTATCGATTTTAAATCTTATTTTTGAGTTATTATATGTTGATAAAAATTATTTTCAAATTCATTAACATGTATAAAATGTATTTAGACTTAAATTTAACTCTTAATAAATGGTGAATATGTTGTGAATATTGATAGTGAGTAGAGTACATAGTGTTAGAAAAATCATTCCTTCTTCATGATTGTGCTTAACATTATTATTTAAACCTATTATAAAAGTAGTTTAGATTCTATTCACTACTTTTATGATAATAATAGATTTAGTTGTGAATGTTAAACTCAATGAATGAAACCTAATGTGAAAAGTGAAGGTTTTACTCTCACATAAGTTTATTTTGATTACTCAATTCAATACTAAGAAAAATTATTATTGCATATATATAATTGAGAAGCAAATCTGAAGCTGATTTGCATGAGTTGAATGTTGAAATATCCGCTACTCTCAACCAAATAATTATTACCATGTATAACAACACTCAAATAATTTATAAACATGTTTCCTATTGATGAAGGAGTTAAGGATATACTGACTTTGGTGTTTTGAGGTAGAAAATTAATATCAATATTTTAATATTATGTAAATAAAGATACACTTTATGGATCAGAATGAGTGTATAAAATGTGAATTTAAAATTATGTCAGTTAATTATAAATCAATGAACTTCATAAAGAAAACTAACAAAAATGATTGAAGTTGTGTATCCTTTATTGATATTCATTTTCTACCTCAAAACACGGCCAAAGTGTTTCAACATTCAACTCATGCAAAGCAGCTTCAGATTTGCTTCTCAATTATGTATTGGATTATATGCAATAATAATTTTTTTAGTATTGAATTGAATAATCAAAATTAACTCATGTGAGAGCAAAACCTTCACTTTTCACATTAGGTTCCATTCATTGAGTTAAACATTCATTACTAAATCTATTATTAACATAAAAGTAGTGAATAGAATCTAAACTACTTTTATAATAGGTTTAAATAATAATGTTAAGCACAATCATGAAGAATGGAATGTTTTTTCTGACACAATGAAAATCAAATTAAAAATTAAATGTATTTTTTTAACTTATGAGAAACTGAATGCTAATATAAAGAAAGCATTTGCATTTTTTTGATATAATCTAAATTCATATCCTTTTTCTAACTTCTGTATAAATAGGAAACATATGTATGAATCATTTCAATGTTTTTATAATTGGTAATAATTATCCGATTCAGAGTAACAGAAAATTCGCGAAGTAGGGGACAGAAAAGTCCCATCAAATTCAAATTATTTTTATTTTTGATTTTTTTAATTGTCTCATAAATAAATTTAACTGAATTAATTATCGAAATTGGATTGGGGAACAAAAAAGTTTGACAGATTCAGTTTGTGGGGGCTGTTCTCCTAGCAGTAGTATATACTAATTTAAGGCCATTCAATAATGAAATTCTTCTAACACTTATATAGAAATCGGATATCATTTTTTTCAAAGCAATTGAAGCACTCATAAAACCAATAGATTCTCGAGATAAAGCTCTAGATTTGGTTATAAACTCATCGAACTCATATGCTTTGATATCAATAAGAGAAACTTTGAGTGAGGAAGTATTGATATATGGGAAAAATTCATTTTATATTCCTCCAAATACTGAAGAATCCACTATAAGTATTGATTTGGCTTCAATTGCGATGCAAAACAACTTCAAGTTAAAGAAAGAATTCAATTATTTGTGAGTAAATTATTTTAGAATTTTATTTTGAGATTATTTAAATTTACTTCAATTCAATATTTTAGATATCAAATATTGGATGCTTTATTAATTAGTGGAGACTTTAAGTTAATCTTGACAACTGAATCAATTACAAAGTGTTATTTATAAGTTTATTATTGGAATTATCGCTTCATTCTTATTATTTTTAGTGAAATTATTCATATGTCTTATAATTTTCAATGATCTCTTTTATCAATTATAACATCAATACCAAAACTATGATCAATATCAAAATTAATAAACTCGTGAAGATTGAAGAAGAACTCGAACTATTGGATGTATCTTGAACTATGGTAGTCCTATTGTAAATATTTCATCGGGAAAGTTAAGTAAGTTAAGTTAAGTAAGTCCATGTGATATGAATTTTAAAAAATAATGTAACAAAAATAACACAAAATGTAGAAATTAACCTGATCGTTTCATCACTGAGTTGTGTAGTCGTGAATTGGGAGTTTGTTCGTTTTTCTGTCACTACTATTATCTTTCGATCAGAACCTAATTTACTATTTGCTAAATAAATGATAAATAACAAATTTATACCTGTCACATTTATACACAGCTAACTTACAAACCTAAACACGAGTAGTTTGCATAATCTTCTCGCGAAACATTCATTATTTTTAGATTCGCAGTCTTATCGTTTCTTCCGATTTGGTACTTATCGTTTTGCGTTAGGTTTAAATTTTTATAAATCCAAACAACGTCCGGCTTCATTATAAAAATAAATAATTAATTAATAATCTAATGTCAATAATGATCGAATAGTTACTGAAGGCTCGCCATCTATTTTACACGTAATCTCAACTGATTGTCCTATAGGCGCGTACACATAATTCACTTCTACATCCACTTCCGGTGCGACTTTAATCAAGAAAACATTCAATTAGAAGTTGAATTTTGTTTTTTAATTGAAAACTCACACGACACTATAACGCTAAAATTTGCAGACGTTTCACCTTAAAATACATAAATTTTGTTTAATTGAAATTTTTATTAAATTTTTTACCAATTTTATTATTGGCCAAACCTATGAAGAGAAAATTAGAATCAATATTATGAACGAATTAATTCATTTCATTGCAATACATTCATAAACTCCAGTGTCATATTTTTGTGCTTTTGGTATCAATAATTCACTCCCTGAATGATGTCTCCCATTAAATGATTCGTCATTCTTGAAAAAAATATAAAGTCTAAAATTGAATTAAAATAAAAAATAACGAACCACTTTTGTCCATGTGATGTTTGTTGGAAAATCTACCATTATGTTATTTATATCACATTTCAATTTGATTGGATCATTCTTTTTCACGTTAGCCTTTCAATGGGATATATTTTCTTAACATGAATTACAAAGATAATGCTCAATTATTTCTTGATACCTTTCCGTTTAAAGGTTGGGGTCGTATTTGTGGAGGACTAAGTGCTTCCAAACAAAAAATTTCAAAATCAATTATAATTCATAATGTAAAGAAACTTTACCGATAATTCATAATGTAAAGAAACTTTACCGATCACTTGTATTGTGTAGACAATGTCTTGCGGGAGATTTGTATTGATCTCACAACTGATCAGAAAAAATTATCAAATGATCAGACAATGTGCACTAATATATGCAAATATGTGCTCACCTGTACTCTCCAACGTTTTCGAATTGAATACTTTGAATAAGAAGAGATCCTTTAGTTTCGTTTCTATTGAAACGACCGTCTCTATGAATCATAAGGTTTCCCGCATATAATACTTGAGTTCTATTGAATTTCCAGAGAATTACATGATCACCTGTCAATTATTATCATTAAAATTTTGTTGCCAGCTTATTAATGAATTACCCAAATTTTCCACATCACACTCAAGTTCTAAATGCAAATTTCAGAAATTAACTAGAGTTTAATGTGAACTGATTGCCGATCATAACTCACCCAAATTAGAACCGTTAAAAACTTGAATTTCACGCTTTAAATTATAGAAAAAATAATTAATTCATAGCAAATATTCATAAAAACTTGTATTTTATGGACATCGTGTGCAACAATGAATTCTTACTCCTTCACTTAGAAATCGTGGAGTGGAATAATCTCGTCTTCTTCTTCTGTTAAAATTAAAAAGATTTTTAAAAATATTAAAAGCATTAACTTATAGTATTGAATTTTTACAATAATAATTTTCATAAGTTTCAATTTGAGGCATTGCTGTAACCAGTAATTTTGATCTGGTGGCTAAACATTCGTTTGAGCTAAAAATGGTTCTAATGTCTGATGGAGATATAACTTGAATTAATTTCCAATTTTACATTTTAAAACTCAATTATTTGAAAATCTCTAAGGAAGGTATGACCATCTCAGCCAAAAAGCTGACTTTGGGCGTGTTTTGAGGTAGAAAATGAATATCAATAAAGGAAACACAACTTCAATCATTTTTGTTAGTTTTCTTTATGAAGTTCATTGATTTATAAATAACTGATATAAAAATAATTTAAAATTCACATCTTATACACGCATTCTGATCCATAAAATGTATCTCTATTTACATAATATTAAAACACTTACTCATGGATTAATATTTTTGTTTTGTTAAAGTTTTTTAATAAAGTTTCATTAATGAGATGCGATTTTCGTATGACATCATTTTCAAATTCTGGTAAAACAGTGAATTCACTAGAATTCATGGAGTCATTGGATTCAATAAAAGTAAAAATAAATAACACAATGAAAACCAAATTGAAAATTAAATGCATTTTTTAAACTTATGAATGTTTCTGAAACTAAATGTTAATATAAAGAACTCATTTGAATTCGTTTCATATAATCATAATTCATATCATTAACTCCTTTAATAACAGGAAACATATTTATGAATCATTTGAGTGTTGTTATACATGGTAATAATTATTAGGTTGAGAGTAGCGGATATTTCAACATTCAACTCATGCAAAGCAGCTTCAGATTTGCTTCTCAATTATATATAAGATTAAATGCAATAATTTTTTTAGTATTGAATTGAGTAATCAAAATAAACTTATGTGAGAGCAAAACCTTTACTTTTCAATTAGGTTCCATTCATTGAGTTAAACATTCATTACTAAATCTATTATTAACATAAAAGTAGTGAATAGAATCTAAACTACTTTTATAATTATGGAGTTCCAGAATTCATGAGTCGTCATTGGATTCAATAAAAGTAAAAATGAATAAAACAATGAAAACCAAATTAAAAATTAAATGTATTTTTTTAACTTATGAGAAACTGAATGTTAATATAAAGAAAGCATTTGCATTTGTTTGATATAATCCAAATTCATATCCTTTTTCTAACTTCTATATAAATAGGAAACATATGTATGAATCATTTCAATGTTTTTATAATTGGTAATAATTATCCGATTCAGAGTAGAAGATATTTATATCAACATTCAACTTATTCAAAGCTGCTTCAAAGGATGATTGTCGAGTAAGACATTGTGACTGGGCGAGCCATTTTGATGGTCACAAAAAATAGACAACATAGTGAGACACTTTTTCACTTTAGACACTAGGTGTCCATCATTCATAGTTTTTGAGATAAAATTTTTTTTATGATTTTTTTCATAATGGATTCTATGGGGAGGAAGATATTTTCAAAAAATCATTTAACCCCCGCCCCAGACGAATTTTAACTAGATTTTTCGGACATCATTAGAAGACTTTTGGGAGATGTTTTTAAGAAAAAAATTAGAGTGGTACCACCCCTTAAGTTTTCCACAAAAAATTGTTGAAGTTTAGAATTTTTTCTTCAAACATACTAAGAATATAGAGAATCTTTAAAAGTTTATTGGAAAGTTCATGCATAAATGAAGTTTTAATATCATGAACATAAATTTTTGACATTTTTATTTATGAACCAAACCTACCCTCAAGAAAAAAACCCTAAACTTCGGGGAAATTTCTGGAGAGTCCAGATTTTTCCCTAGATTTAAAAAATAAATCCATATAAAATATTGAAAAATCCCCAGATTCAGGGATATTTCTCATCAAGACAGGATTTCCCCAAAGTGTGATATTCAAATATCGAATAAGATTTAATATTCATGTACAGCCTCGATAGCCCAGTGGTAAGCGTATTGGATTTATGTGAAAGTGGTTGTGGGTTCGATTCCCGATAGAGTAAAAAAATCGAGGCTGTTTTCTGCCGTTACTTTGTGTATTTTAAGGATGGATATGGAAGAAGTCCCTAATATAAAAGGGGCTATCTGTTGAACTCTTAACTGTCGCAATGGCGGGGTTTGAGGACAAGGAGCAGTAACGCAACATTCAACGAAATTCAATCTCTTGAAATAAGACGTCCCGTCACTATGAGCGTGTATCTTTGAACCTGTTATGATCCAGACTAGTCCTGCTGTATAAAAGTCAGCGAATAAAATTCAATTAAAAATAAAAATCCTGGAGGACCGTCACCAGGTCGGATCGCGGATAAATGTATACCGACAGCGCCGTGTCCCTTACAGGGGTCGGTCTCTACATCAGTGTATAAAAATGGAGTCAAATAAAGAATCAAATAACAAACTCAAGACGTTGACCACAACTATAAATGTGTCAACAAACTGTGAAGAAGAAATTGTGACGAATGATTCGAGATTAGAAGGATCACAAAAATCAGCCCTTCGACTAGTATGGATGGATCTTAA
>JAQFZT010002022.1:0-12815 GCA_034696325.1 Camisiidae sp. | reverse complement strand
ATATACTGACAATGATTTATATCATTCACTATAAAGGAATTATCGAAAATCGAATTTTTATTATTGCATGTTATAGTAGAGCTTGAAAATAAATCTTTTAATTGGAAATTGAAAATAATTGTGCATTACAAAAGTATCATATAAAAAGAGAAGTATCATTGAAAAATATGAAATTGTAAGTTATGAAATACATCGATTACTACAAGATCAGGACCTTTCTTTTCAACAAACAATTTTTCTCAACTGACTTGGGAAGTATACCAATTGATGCCCTAGAATTGAGTTCATTTTTATATTTTTATATTGAATTAATTGAGTCTTTAAAAAGTATAAATTATTAACTGCCTATATTCACATTTGACTCTTATATTAATTTTTCAAAAAATTGAATTTTTAAACTGTAATTTTACTATTTTCTTTTGGTTTTATCATAACATAATTCGATGATTAAATTGAATGCGATACGCAATATAATATAAGATTTACAGTTTGCAAAATAATAAAATACTTTAAACACTGAAAAAATAAGAAATTGTAGATTTTGAATCAATTTTTCTTTCCAAATATGAATTAAAATTAAGAAGAATTTTATTATTTAAGAATTTAAAAACTATTAACTTAATAAATTCATCATTTAATTAAATTCTCGAACTGTAAATCATATACGCATAGAGGTCAGTCTTTGACCTTTTAGGGCTCTCTTTCAAACTGTCATTTTATAATATCTTATAAATTCATTCAATACCAAATTTGGACTAAAACCTCTTGGATTGTTTCATAATAAATATGACATTTTGTTTCTCCTCAATTTTGTTCAAACTTGTTTGATTAAAGGTCAAAAGTAGGGAATAAATGACAAAAAGCATAATATAAGTCATATCTTACAACAATATCTTCATGAGCTTTAATACGAAACTTCATACAAGTTAACTTTCATGAGAATTTTTTCTACAAAAAATAAAACTGTGAGAAGATTTACCAAAAGATATCTGGCACTCAAATTACAAGTGCGATAAAATGCAATATTTTATTGAGAAAATTTAGCATAATAGCTATTACTCATGGTTTTTCATTTGAAAAATAAACAGAAGTCTTCAAATATGACAGAATGCTTCAATTATTTACAAAACAATTAAATGTGTGGCCTTTACAACTTGAAAAATAGGAAGTATATAAGGTTTCAACTTTTCAACCTTTTTAACAGTTATAACCTAATGAATTGAATTAACATATGATGTCATGACTTTTTCACTGATTGATTGTGAGTTTAATTGAATTTAATAATGAGAAATTGCTTTTATGAACTTATTTTAATGAAATGATTTCTTAAAAATATAGCCTTTTGAGTAGACAAAAACAAACTGATTAAAACGTTGAAAAATGTATAAAAGTTCATAGACTGACTTGAAAGCAGTTTTCAGGATATGGTAATTCTAATTATTAGCGTTTAGACAACTTTATTAATCAACTTGACTCACTAAATAGCTGGTATATTCGTCAAAATAAAAAATTTTATGTCAATGAATAATTAAAAAATTTAAGCAAATTTGATTTTATCTATTTAACTAGTGAGGACGAATAATTACTATTTAATTTTGAAACTGATTGAACTAGTTATGTAACTCATAAATGGATTTTCAAAAATATATTTTATGACTTGACTATTAATGATCTAATGTTAAGAAGTTAATAGAATTCAAATTATTTATTATATCAATTCAAATACAACTAGTATTATCACCTCCAAAAGTCTTTGTAAAAATTCAAATTTCGCAAAAAATTATAGTCAAAATTTTAAGGGAATGCTATAAAATTTATGAATTTCATGAATGCATGCTATCTTTACTATAAAACTTTTTAAAGTTAAAAATTAAAGTTTTATTTGAATATCTCTTTCCCTTAATTTTTGGCGCAGAGTTTAACAAAGACTTTTGGAGGTGATAATACTACTTCTGCGTGTACTACGGTTAACAAGTGTACTATTATTAGCTCGTATTTATCTATATACTATTCGTAACAATTTAAAGTTTTTGATCAATATTGATATAAAATAGAAAAATGATAACTTATTGATAACCATAAAAAATTTTAATATAAAAAGATAATAATATAATTTTACTCATTGAAAAGGATTAATTTTGTTTTCAAAACAGTCATTCATATATTCCTTATAAGTTATAGCTTGTAAATAATGAACAGATAAAAAATTGTCCATTCATTAGCCATAAAAAGTTGAATACCAAGCTAGGTATTAATGAAGACACTTAAGTAGCCTTATTTTCTATCACATTTTTGAAGCGATAAAAAAGCATAATTTAAAATTTTTAAGCATACTTTCATGTTGTAACGAACAAACAAAAGTTATTTACTCAAATCAATTTAATCAAATAATGAAAAAGTTTCTAAATAAATATTGCTATTCTTGAATTTTAATTATTTTCAATTTTAATAATATAACAATAACATACAAGCTCAACATCTAAAAAAATTTCCCCACTCTATATAATTCATAAAAAATGATTGTATTTTTCATGAAAAAGTTTAAAACATTTGATTAATTTAAAAATTTTTAAAAATTAACTACTCGATAAAAATAAAATAAAAATGTTCAAAAAAAAAATTCAAAATATTTACTATTGATCACTCTAAGTATACAAAATATTTCCTAAAAGAGAAGAAAGCACTTTTGCCGACTGTAGAATTAATTTACTGATTGTGATAATTTTACATCAATTTTTTACGAGCTATAAAATACTGATTGGAAATTTTTTTAATGTGATATAACAAGATTTAATTATTCAAAACAATTGAATGATGTTTTGCCATCGTAAGGAAATCAGTTCAAAAGTTTATTTTATCGGAAATTTTGAAATTAAAAATACATAATCAAAATGCTAATTAATTATTAAGAGTAGTTTATAAATGTAAAAAATTAATATTATTTAAATTACAGGTTAAAAATTTGATTCTCTATCAAATATATTTTATTTTACAAATCAGTAAAAATCAAACAATATTAATGTTAATGAAAATTTTATTTTAATTTTATGGCCAACTCTTATCATTTTTCTTGACTGGTTCTCAACAATCACTTGACGAACAATTTTAATTTGAAAAATTTGCATATAATTTATGTTAATGATAGTAAACTATTTCTTTTAATGTTTCCGATTTGAGCTCTAATAAGATCAATAAACTAATAAAAAAAAGTAAATGCATTTTCTTATGCTTGAATTTAAATGAAATGATCGTAATTCAATTAAACTTCACTTATACATGTACATTACACTTGTATGATAATTCAATGATAATGAATAATGAAACAGTTTGAGCTTCTGCAAGGATGTTAAGAAATTAGAAATAAACTTATTTCATATTAATGAGGCATTTATTTTGCGTATTACAGTAGTGATTATGTGACACTTTTCTGAAAACAAACACATTTTTAAATTTCAATATAACTTTCATTAGTTAATTCGATTTAAAAGAAGAATTTCATCATAAACGGGAGGAAATTACATAATATGTTAAATTCACATAAATGGACACTAATTCTTGCAGGAATTAAAAAAGTTTTTCTTCAAACAAATATGTAATTGACGTTTTAATTCCCTTTTATAAACACATTCGATTAGTTCAATACTATAACCAATAATTTTATTAATTTTTTGTTTAAGTAGCAAAAAATTTGTCCCTTATATCAAATTTATAATTTATTGAGCTCATATTTAAATAAAATTCATTTTTTTATCTACGTTTAAGATTGTGCTGATAAAGTGTTAGATAGATTAATACGGAATTGGCTGATATTTTGCTGACATGCAGTGGTGCTTCTAATAAAAGTATGAAAATTGGCGTATGCTTTATATTTCTGGGGCAGAAATACTTGAAAAAATTTCGAAAATTTTTTCTCAATAATTCATAAATTTGTTTGAGTAGAATATGTATATTTGCACAACGCAAGTATACAAGCACGTGTTTGACCGAGTAATTCGTTATCTTTTATTAATGGACTAGGATAAGGGCGTTGGGCATTATATTATTACTTGACTTAACAATGATTGAAGAGTATTATATCAACAATTAAGCCTTGAACGCAATTTTATCTCATGTATTCAATTTTTGTAATTTTCAAATTAAATATCATCATAAGTGATAGTGATGCTAATCATTCTTGATAAATATTCATATATTCCCACATTAATGCTTCAGAAAAGACTCCTTTCTAAGTAAATCCGATAACATCATGAATTTTAAATTTAATTAAATGTCACGACCGCTTTGAGCTTGAATTATTAAACCCAGTTTATGTCTAAATAATAGCACTTTAACAATGCTTATAAATGTTTATGATAAAATTCTGGTCATATGGCAAAAGATACTTGTATATAATACAAAGTAATCAGTTGAAATCAACAAAATTTTTTTATGAAGTGAAGCATGCGTTCATTTGAAAACAAGTGGAAAAAGACCTCTAATATTATTCAATGTATTAGTTTTCTTTGAAGCTTTGCTAATAATATTATTTGAATCTTATTCAGTTTTCAAAATTAATTGAGCAAAACTGTAAAATTTCATTTTAAGAATGGAGAATGAATTGTTATTAGTGGCTGTCGGTACTTAATTCTATCAAATTTGAGGTTTCTTTTCAAAATAAGAAGTGAGAATTATCTAAAGCTCTCAAAACAGAAGAAGTTGTGAAATTTTTTTTAGAAGAATAAGAATCTTTAGTTGATTTATTTTCAAAGCTTTTCTTAAATTCTAAACTATGGGTTTCAAAACTTCGTGATCACCAACCGATATAACATTTATGAAAAGCTTTAAAACTAAATTAATTTAAGATAAACTTCTTCTAAGAAATCACTTGATTGATATAAAAAAAAGTTTCTCCAAACTACGAGTCTGAAGAAGATGTTTAAGAATGTTATAGATTTTGAAGAAGAGCTTTATAAAAGAGCTGTAACTGTAACTCCACTTATTAATAAAACTCAAAACTATATTTGGTTCAATTCAACTCAATTTATATTAGTATTTTAAAATTCAAAAATTATTAATCAATTACTAGCGATATTAATTGATTTTCAATAAGTTGACTTGAGTGAGAAATGAGTATTTTCTTTCAATTTCATATCGTTAATTTACTTTGTACTTCAATTGACGACTTGCTAAAATGCAAGAAAACAACGGCAAGTTAACTGTTGTGAAAATTTGTGCTATAACCATAATAGGCTATATAATAATCTATGTAATAACTAATATGATAATCCCTATAATCAAAAGGGCTCATGTCCTCAATGTCCACTAGTTATCAATAAGTTTATTTCAAGTTTAGGAATGAATTTAATATTTTTATCACCATAACCTTGATAATCTTAATAGGAAAAATTTTCAAATTTACACCTTACTAATCACTTGGAGCCATAATCTATGGGCTTTACCATTGCAGAGCAATAGTAAGTTACTGTTACAGTTTGAGGTCAATTAATTAGTTAATAAATGCTGTATACATTAATAACTGCGGATATAAATTCAGAATTAAAATTACAGTTTTAAACTTTGAGTATTATTGAGTTGCATAAAAAAGTTTTCTTCAAACTACGAGTCTGAAGAACTTTTCGTTTATACTGAAATGTAGTGGTTATTACCCAAAATTTAGTTTAAAATATACTTTTATATAATATTTGTTAAATATTTGTTAATGAATTCAAAACATTTTCTCAAATCTTTAAATTCCATATTAAATAAATATTAGTTTATAAAAATTGTCAATCAATGTGTGCGAACGCTATTTACTCAATCAAATAAAAATCTCAAGTATTAAAAATTTTTAAATTGACTGATATTTCAATAAGAATATCTTATCTAAAGTACAATAAAGATGGAAGTTGATGGAGGTTTAAGAATGTTATAAATTTGCAATTTTCATAAAAGAGCTGTAGTTCAGCTTTTAGTAAAAAAAATCTATTCAATACGTATGAGATCTGAAAGGATTGAATGCAGTGACAGCAGAGTTATGATTAGCGTTTTTTGAGGGAAAGTTAGATTAGCAATTAAAAATAAAGGTTGCATTCGTTGATTTCAAATAACAATACAAATAATAGTTGATGAATTCATGATAGCTTGAAATAACTTTATAAGTTGTTTCTTCTGATGAGAGGAAGAAACCGTTTTCACACACAAGTCAGGCAATTCGGAAAAATATGATAATCAATTTTATAAATTTAAGTTAATTTTTATGACATTCCAATTTTTAATAACCAAACCTAAATAGAAACTTAAATTAGGAACTGAATAAACACAAAATTAAATATATAGAATGAAATTTTTATTATATGTCAAGAAAATGACAATTTTTGACAGTAATAATGTATTTCAATATTAAGTTTTATGTTTCAATTGATGAGTTTTCAGGCTTTTTCTCGGGTTCGGGCCGACTTTTCCAACCCTAAAACCCCAACATTTTGAGGTCCAACCCGACCCGCCCGACTACTTAAGCGGCCCGATGAACATCCCTAGTGTGAATCACATTAACTGTGAGACACTGAACTACCTCTGACTAATCTGCAGCACAATAAGTTGGACCGCTTTAGTCTAAGCTAGACTTTATGAGACACCTCAAAGGTTGAAAACCTTTTTTGGCACAGGTAAGGCTCGAATACAGACTCACGAAATGAACTTTTTAAACTTAACTCAGTTAAGCTTATCTAACCATACAGTAGAAATTGATTCATCATTACATCTTATTTTTTTCCATTAATGCTAAAACATAACTCGTAAGAAATTAACATTTAGATTGGTTGAGACATTTTAAGGTTAATCGATTTCACTTTTCATTTTGAGAAATCAACATTTTATTCCATTCAAATGAAGATGAAATTCCATTCATTGAAATGCATTACAAACAATGTTGTATTGATTTTTGTTTTTAATGAAACTCGGATACATTGAATATCTTGAATCAAAAATTCATTGTATAAAAACATGAGATTTAATTTTTGAAATGTTAAGCAACCAGCTAATCTGGTAAAACTCAGTTCATTTTCATCAGAACTCTAATGCTTATATTTTATATGATAAAAATTAAATATCATTTATGGCATCTTTTTATTGGTAACTCAGGTAACTCATAGCTAACTAAATATCTAAAGCATTTCACCTGTATATCGCTTTATATGAATAATTTGGCTTAATTTATTTGGAAAACATGCTTAAGTTATTGCTTTAAAAAATACCTTAAAAGCTATTTTATTTTAACTATACTATATATATGTTATTATTTGTCTGATAAATAAAAAATTTGATAAAATTTTAGCTTAAGTTCAAAATATATACGTGACGTACGCAATGTATATACGCTACTTTCATTTATTGATAGCAGAGGTGTGTCCTCATGATAAAAGTCTTGAATTTTTTGAAATCAAAATTTTGAATCACAATTATTAATATATAACCTTCTGAATTGACAAAATAATAAAGTATTTGTTTTAATTTTTTCAAAAATATGCAGTATATGATTTTCATCAGTGTTTTAAGCCATTTTATGTAAATGTTTTCTGGATTACTTCACTTAATGAAGTTTTTGATTTTCTTTACAGTTTTTACTTTCAGTTTTCACTTATAACGAATAAAATTATACAGTACTTCATCAGAATAAGTGTTTAATATACACTTTTAAGAATTGTATAAGGAATTGATTTGAATTTGCAAGTCAGAAAACTAGTTCAATCAATTTCAAAACCCAATAATAATAAATGACATTCTAAATAAATAAAAACATATTTGTCTCAATTTTCGCAATAATAATATACAGAAATAACATAATGATAATAATATATCATTATTGTTATTAGAATTAATATTAGTAAAACTTGAAAGTTTTCAGAAATCATTGGAACCATTTTGTATATATATATATTTTCTTGATAACTTGACTTGATAATGTTTTTGATAAAAATAACTACTTTCATACAGTATGAGTCCAAAGAATTTGAGCAAGTTTAAATATTTTATCGATGGAAAAGCTAAATTTTTGAAAAAAATTCAAAAAACTATCAATAATGATGAAAAACTGATAAATTATGCTCATTCATTCATCAGACAAATTTCATGCTCTTATTATAATTTTTCCAGTGATAACAGTATATAAATTTTGTGTAAATGTTTGTCTCAAGTGAAGTTTTTATTCACATGAAAAATATTAATTTCAATAATTATTAATTCATAAAGTTTTTATAATATTTTATTTTATTATTTAATTCATAAGTATTATGAATTTTGAAAGAAAAGCACATTTATTAACAAGTAAACACTTAATCGCAAAATAAAGTATAGATATTCAGTCAACTATAATGAGAATTTATTACACATTGATAAGGATTTTTTGAGAAAACAAAAGAAAAAATAATTTCTAAGTTTTAAATAGATTAAACTTAAGATATGAAAGAAACAATTTTGTGATAATCTATTTTTCCTTTGAATCACTTTTTTATACAAATTAAAATTTTAATTATTTTGAACAAAATGATATGCTTCATCTCTAGAGAGAATTTTTTTATCATGATAATTTTATGAGAAAACTAACACATTCAAATAATTAAAATTTTAATTTGTATAAAAAAGTGATTCAAAGGAAAATGTGTTAATTTTCTCATAAAATTATCATGATAAAAAAATTCTCTCTAGCGATGAAACATATCATTTTTTCAAAATGTGTCTTATTCTTAAGAAAGAAATACTCTCTTAAAACTCTGTTCTCGAATTTAATCTCCTAATATTTTTAAAAATTTTAATGTTCATAGATTCACATTAACAACATTTTTAATAAACTTAATACAGTAATTATCTTAAGACTATAATACTCTTGAAACTATTCAATTTTTCCATAAATCTATTGAAATCATTACACATGTGCTAAAAAGGAATGATTTTTCTATAATTTACTTAATTTCTATACTTGTTACCTATGTTCTAACGTCCACAATAGACAATTTGCTCTCAGAAATTACACATTGATAAAGATTTTTTCAGAAAACAAAAAAAATAATTTTTTAAGTTCAAAATAGATTAAACCTAAGATATGAAAGAAAAAATTTCGTGATAATCTTTTTTCCTTTGAATCACTATTCTATACAAATTAAAATTTTAATTCTTTGAATGCGTTAATTTTCTCGTAAAATATTCATACTTCGAAGCCTGAAATGTTCAATACTTAAATTATTTGACTTGTCAAACTTAAGGAGTTGAACTCATTCACATCAACCTGAAAATGATTTCATGATTTTCATAAATAACAGCTTTTATTCTCAGTCCATAGCATTTAATCAATTAAATCATAAGTTACTCATTAGTGAAAGAGTTCAATATTTTCATCAACGATAGGAATTTCGACTTTCATTGAACAGTAATCATACAATGCATCACAAAATTTTAAATTTATGCAAATTTTTATAGGTTGATGAAAAATATAGTTTAAGAAAAAATTACGGTAATCTTCAAATTATTTTTTCAACAATTAAAAAATTAAATATTTAAATATGTTAACATTTTTTTTATTATTATTAAGTAAAAACAATATTTTTGATGTAATTTTTTCAATCTATATCCCATAATTCAATATCAGAAAATACTATTTTAATTTTAGATTTGAAAAAATACAGTACAGTTATATAAAATTATTTATTCAGTCTATACGAATAAATCTGGTTTTAAGATCTGTCTGGAAATAATGGGAATAACAGATGAATAATTATAAAGAAATGCATACATTACTTCCTTTTCAGAAATGATATGTAAATGATAAAGTAAGTCATTATCATTGACTCTGAACGCTCCAGGCAGTTATTCAAATATATGATATTATACAAAATTAAAGCTATATTATGCCTGAAGAAATAGAAAATTTGCCAAAAATTGATTGATATCTTCTTGATGATTATTTTTATTGTCTCGTTTTTGTTGAGATTACGAGGGAAGTGCGCCTCCATTTTAAATATTAATTATGTTTGAAATAACAGTTTTAATTTTTAAAAAATACTTTAGAATATTTTTTATTGCCAAAAGTGCTGAACGCATATTTCACAACTAAATAGTCTTTATTGAATAAGCTTTATTTATGAAGTATTTTGAAAGTTGATCACTTTTCTTGTTTATCTGGAAATCGGGCCTCAGTCAAAAAGAGTTTTTAAATCATTTTCATAGAGTCTGGCACTTCAACACTTATCATTGCGAACAAATATAAAGTTAGTTTTTTATTGCAAGAATACACTAAATTGTAAAATAAATATATTGACTATTCGTGATACATTCAATTACGTTATTTTTAATAAAATTTTAATTTAAGTAATTGATCTTCTTATTATACAGTCTTTTTTCAATGTCTGCAATATTCAAGTCATGTTTTAGAACCCATTAAAACAGTTTTCTTAATAAATAAAATATGTCAAGTAAATTAAAATCACATAAATTGAATAAATCAAATTAAAATGAAGTAAAACCAAGTAAAATAAGTTAAAATCGAGTAAAATAAACAATATGTAGGTGAATACGGGCCTTTGGATTTAAGTAGGTTCCCAACATGCCCACCCCATGTGTTCAGTTTCTCGAACTTAACTCATTGATCCAATACACGATTATGACCACTTCGGGCCAACTCCCGACGGGTCTGACCGATTACCGATATTTTCAAATTATTCGCTCTTTGCAACCCACTGACTCCATTGATATCTCACTTGACCACTTTTGTCCCATATTCCGGTACTTTTAACAGTAGCTCTTTGGGTGCCAAATTATAAAGTCTGAAAAAGTACTAAAATATGAGTCAAAAGTGATGAAGTGAGATTTTTATTAAATAAAATGAATAATCCTCATGAATTCATAACTTTAATTTGAGGTGAGGTGAGGCAACGTTAGGTCTTTAGCTTTCCAATGATGTGGGAAAGCTCCAGTCTAGAAGAACATCATTAAAAATCATTAATTGAGTCATTTAAGGAGAAATTATGACAAAAATATTTCAGTATCAAAAGTAATAGAAAGCTGTATTCCATTGAGGCACAATTGAGCAAAAAGAAAGAGCAAACTAGTCAAAAATTGATTGGTGTCTTTTTAATTACTATTGCCTTAAAAAGTCATTCAACTTTTATTGATGTTTTATATTTATTTGAAAATTTACGGTATTATTAAGTTAATTAAGTTATTTGCATAAAATAATAATCAAACTTTTTAAGTGTTAATTTAACATTGAAAAAACGTGTGAGTTTTCTTTTTTTCTAAATAAGAGATGTGTTTCAAAATTAAGAAACGGAAAAAATTTCTCAAACTCTATCAAAAATCGTATCTTAAAGTTATGTCATTTAAACTTTTCCTCAAGAAACTATTCTATTTGATCATCAGATAAAATGTACTAAATTTATTCATAAACTAAGCTTTTAAGTGTTAAAAACTTAGTTTCAAATATGAATTGAGGAAAAAATTAAAATTCATTCGAGATAATTATTCTAAAATTATATGAAGTTCAGCTGATTTTACAGTTAATACTGTATTGAGAGATTAATTCTTAATAATGCTAATTTCCAATAATTTGTAATTTTGAAATAGATTATTAAGTATTAAGTAAGGTAAATTTTTGCAAAAATATTCAAAAAATAATATTCTGTCATATTTTTAAGAATCTTCATTCACTGACAGCTTATTTATGAAATTGATTCAATGCTTTTTAATAAACACGAAAATATAATAATAAGACGCAAACTGTAACGCAGAGAACATGATCTGTAGTATTAAAAATTCAAATTTCGATTTGTGAACAAATTATATTCGTTTAATAACTTACTATTTTATGATTTAATCTTGAAGTAAAAGTTTCATATTTTGACTTTTAAAATATAATATATTTTAATTAAGTTATTCCTGAAAACTGATAATTTACTAGAAAGAATTCACTGATTCAGTTAATGAAATTAATTTTTTTTCACTTAATAAACATATTTGAAACAAAATTTAATTATTCAAGACAATTGCCATTCGTAGCGAAATCAGTTCAAAAACTTATTTTATCGGAAATTTTGAAATTAAAAATTAATAACTAAAATGCTATTAAACTATTAAGAGCAGTTTGTAAGAAAAATTGAACACGACTTAAATTACAGGTTGAAAGTTCGAATCTTTATCAGATAAATTTTCCTGAATTATTTGAAAAAAAACTTTTTTTTTAATGTAAATAAAATCCTTAAAATTTAAACAATCTATAATGTAAATCTCAACATTTTTTATTTAAAGTTCAAGTCTAATAGTAAAGAGAAACTTGAATCGAAATAATGCTACGAAAAGACAAATATATCTTTTGAATTATGTTCAATACATTTAAATCAATGATACCATTCAATCTAATTTTTCTCAATAATTGATAGTTTTTTATTCTGTTTTATGGCAAATGCTCACTAAGAATGATCACTTTAACTGATCCTGTAAGAATAAAGCGCGCTGGATAAAACTATAATGTGATATAGAGTTAGATAGAGAGACTTTCAACATACAATCGGCAGCATTTTTAACAATTAAGCATCAAAATTCTTGATTCAGTGAGAAATAATGTGAATATAAATAATCAGATATAATAGATCAAGTATTGATCATCAAAAGCCGATTGAGAGTCTAAAATCGAAAATTTGTGTCTTTGAATATCTACCCACTCGAAGAGTTTTCAGATCATAACTCATTTTCGGCAAATTTATTCGCGCACTGCTTCATCTCATACAGAAAGTCTGACACTAAAGTTTTTAGCAGATAATGCAATGAAAACGGGTCTTAATACCCTGAAT
>JAQFZT010002021.1:0-12818 GCA_034696325.1 Camisiidae sp. | reverse complement strand
GATCTCACGAGAAGCAGGTCTCGTCTCTAACATTCTATAATTTATATAAATAATGATGAGTTTATGCTTTTGGTCCGTGTTTATGATGCCATTCATTGGTTGTGATTTTTTACAAAAGCCCTGAATTTATTTCTAAATTTAATTTTTAACAGTGTTTTAAATTTCTTAAAGAAATATGAATTATAAATTGAATAGAGAGTATTTGCAGCATTTAATATGATTTATTATTTGAAGGGATTGAGACTTTGAACGTAGAAAAGCTTAATTTATTGCGTTTGGCTCCGGGTGGACATGTCGGTCGATTCATTATTTGGACTGAAAGTGCTTTCCGAAAATTGGATGATTTATACGGCACATGGAAACAAGAGTCCAAATTAAAAAGACATTACAAGTGAGATATTCACAAATAACTTCTAATTCCATTTACTTATATCTAATTATTCCCAAAGTCTGCCGCAGCCAAAGATGGCTAACACCGACTTATCACGATTGCTAAAGAGCGAAGAAATTCAAAAAGCTTTGAGACCACGAGTGTATGTATTATTTATTATTTAATACTTTAATCAAATGAGATAATGAGACGCAAAATATTCTCTGCGATTATCTTATTTGATATCAGATATAATGATGACTTCCACTGGGCTATTATATTAATGATTATTATTTGTGCATTTATTCTGAATATTTGTCCAAATAGTATAACATTTATTAATTATTTATGTATAGATTAGTAATTATTTATAAATTTCTATTTTAGAACAAGAATAAATAGACGAACGGTTAAGAAAAATCCACTGAAGAATCCTGTTGTTATGCGTAAATTGAATCCTTACGCAGCAGTTCTCAAGAAATACGCCCGCACTAACAATGAGCGCAGAAGAGCTGCCCGAGAAGTGCTTCGAAAGAGACGCCGCGGAGAGAAAATTGGTGAACAAGATGTCAAAAAGGCTGCATTGACTTTAGGCGTTAAAGTTAGGAAATACAAAACTTTCAAAGCAGAAATTGAGAAAAAGAAAGCAACGATTAAAGCAATTCGTGACAAAGTGGCCACAGCTAAAGCAAAGAGAGCCGAAAAAGCAAAGGCAAAAAAATAAATCAATTTTTCAAATGAGTTGTAACCAAATCTGGAAATTTAAGTTTGGAATAAAATTTTGAATAAATATAATATGAGTTTCATTTATTTTATATAAATTGTTTCTCAACTATATTACAGGAAAACGTATAAATAACTCGACTTTACTATAAGTTTAGTATAAATAAACTGTTAACAAACAAAATAACAGTTATATATTTTATTAAATATACATTTAGGTTATAATTTAAAACTTGTAATCGATAACTGATACCAAACATGATATGGAGAGCCTTTAGTTTTGGGTCATGTCATGTGAGGCCTTAATCGTTAGGTAAGTAGTTATCAATTTTGAACAAAAATGTCTGAAAATAATTGCAAATACATTGAAATATAATTGTAAAATTGGTTAAACATTAGTTTATTCATAATTGAAAAATCTCGTCTTGAGTTTTTTCGAGGCGTTTGAGAGAAGATTTAACTTTTCTTCCGTGAGTCATCATTACTATCGGTTGAGAAAAATCTGTCTCAATATCATTTAGAGATGAGGAAGAATTGGCTGAATGTGGTCGAGATGTACTACTATGATGTCGTCGGAGTCCTGATCGATGTGATGAGTGATGTATTCGGAACAAGTCATCGTCAGAGTGCGTACCACTCATTCGGTTTTGTTGCATAACTTTTACTTTATCTTTTGATTTGGCGATTGAACTGTCGATTCGAATCAGAAAATCAGCAGCACTTTCATCAACGCCTTCATTGTTGTCATAATTATCCAAATCATTCGATTCATGACTAGACACTAGAAGAGTAGCCATTTTGAAGCCATTCTTTAATTTTGATTGATTTGAATATCTATGAGTTTGATTGGACTCGAGTCCTAAAGTCTGTTCATCATCGAGAGGAATGTCATCGCTCTCTAAACTAGAATTATTAGCCGTAACTGAAGAATGTGACCGATTGTTCCGATGACTTTGTTTAGGACTAGCAGTGAGTGAACTCGCATTACTTGAGGAATAAAGTGGCGATTCTATGATGGTCTCATCCATTATTATCGGAATATTTAGATTAGTTCTTGACCTTAAGGATAAGTTATCACTTGACCACAGATTATTCGCTCTTTTGATTTGTTCCATCTTTTCATTGATTAATATTGAGTTTAAGACAAAATCAATGATTGAAACAAAGAATCAATACTTACGGTCACTTCATATCTTAGGGCCAAACCTTGCAAAGTATCCGTCGGTTGAACCAAATGTGTTATATATTTATAGTTTTGCATCTTTTTGTGGTTATTACCAGTGCTTCCATACTTCACATGATATCTCATTGAATTCTTTAATGATTCTGTCTCTGAATCAGTCAAACTTTGGTCAACAATAAGTGTTGAATGAGACAAATGAGACATTACATCAATGTTTCACTATTTAAGTGTCAAATTATTGCAAACTATGACACACTTAAAGGTCTTACGATTACAATAATAGATAATCGTTTTTTCAATCGTAATAATAACAGAGATTACACTCATAACACTTATAAACCAATGCTTTTCCCGCCCTCTAGTTGTCAATACCTTTTTCAAACTTTTTAACAGTTAAGTTTACTTTCAAATTAACTTCATTTCAATCAAATTCAATTAAATCGTGATTAATATCACTCAATGTTTGCTAAAAACTAAACTAAATTTCATGAAAATCATGAAATTATTGACATTTGCTTTTAATTCTATTGAATATTAAACTCTTGAACCAATTATTTGAGTATTAAAAGTTCAAAGTTGTGGTCCTAATCTATGTTTAATAAACTCTCATTGAAATTCAAATGTGTTGTGGAAAATCAAATTTTATTTGAATTAATTTTTGAGTAAAGTAATAAATCTCACGTTAAAATAATTTTCTTAACCTTGAAGTCTGATTAACACAAAAAGAGTGTCAGACTCTGATTGATAGCCATAGTTTGACACTTAAGTTATGATACAGTACTTGAGCAAATACAGAGTTTTCCATTATTTGGAAAATGTGTGGAAGAAATGTTGGATTTACTTATAAAACTCATATAACTAAAGCCCATTCGAGACAACGAACCTCTGGATATTTCTTATGATTGCATCTGATTTGACATTTAAAAGGGTTGACTTGAAGACATTCTTTATGAATGAGTCCTGACTTGAAGACATTCTTTATGAATGAGTCCTAACTTTGATAAGTGAGGGCAACACTAATGTTAATGTTATGGCTCATTCAAAACAATAACATTTATTAATAACAATTTGTTTAAGTTAATTTCATTTAATTTTAATGATTAATGACTTAAATCATTGTTAATATTGTTATAATTATTATATAATTTAATATTAATTAATAGAAAAAGAATGAGTTATCAGTTGTATAGAAACACAACATTAGGCCATACTTTACAAGAAAGTCTCGATGAATTCGTTCAGGTTTTTATTGAATTAAAATATTAATTTATTTGCATAATATTAACGATGTTTTAATTAAATTGAATGAAAGGCGGGACAAATTAGTCCTCAATTGGCTCTGAAAGTTCTGCTACAATTCGATAGCGCGATAAACAAATCGTTGGCTCAAAGAGTCAAAACTAGACTTTCATTTAAGGTATTTATTATTTTTTGGATTTTAATATTAATTAATACTCAATGTATTCCTCATATGAAAAGGCGGGACATCTGAAGACTTATAGATTTTGCGATAATGTGTGGACTTTTGTGCTAAAAGACGTGGAGTTTAGAGAAGTTCAAGAGTTGGTTAAAGCAGAGAAAGTAAAAATCGTTGCCTGCGATGGAAAGAGTTCTCAAGCCAGAGAAGAAAAGGATTAATCATTTTTCTATTGAACCATTTATTTCCCAACCAATTTCAACAACTATTTAAAATATGACTAAATATCTAAACACAGTATAAATCATAATAATTACTATTTTATCGTTTTTGTTATTGCATTCAAATTTGTTTCATTCAATTTCATAAACTTTACTTTTAAAACTCAACATTTAACTAATTATTTGTTTAATAAATCATTCGAACATTTCTATAGGGTTTCAGTCAAAATATATTTAATGAGTGAAGCTTTTCGAGGAAGAAATGTCGCAAACACTCAAAGATTGGATAATTAGTTATTTAATTGTTGATGTTATTAGACCTTAAAAACGTCCGAAAAAAGGATTTATGATTCGGTATTACTATTGAAGAAGTTAATTAAGTTTTCCAAATAAGCCCTTCAGCTCAACCTCTTATAAATTGTTTGAACAGTTGAACACATTTCATGTTCTTGAAAGTCTTCCGTTTTGGAAAACCAGCCAAAACATAGGCCTTAAGAGAAGACAAGTTGTTTGAGATTTCAATGTATTATAAATTCTTAAAATAGTTTTCAAAATGATTAATGTCTGAAAAGTCAATGTTGAAAGAGTTAAAACGTATAAATGTTCAGTTCATTCAATAAGTCATTCAACTCTTAATTCTTTCTCAACTTCGAGTTTATGAATGGTTTGAAAGCTTTCATCACTTCATAAATATAGGTTTCAAAGACTTAGTGTTTGAGAGAAAGTGACATTTTTCTAGTTAAAAATCATTTATTTTTCAAAAGTCTTATCATTTGATAAGTGTTTATATTAAGAAATTGTTAAAATGAAACGAGTGCTGACAGCACAATGTTTTCATACATTTGAACGCATACTTTGTTATACATTAGAGCTAAAAGTGTCCGCAATATCGCGACAGTCAATAGCTTTTAGTAGTAATGAATAGTAAATAGAAATGGCGACTAATAGTGAACATGAAAACAATTCAATATCTAATCGCAGAAAATTGAATGAATTGAGAGTATTTGAGTTGAGGAGTGAATTACAAAAGAGAAACGAAGACACGACTGGTGTTAAAGCAGTACTCGTTAGTCGTCTCTCATCTGTGAGTTTTAAACCTTTTTTAAAAATTTTTTTTTTGGTTTAAAATATTTTGATTGAAAGAACGGTTCAGTCCATTATCAATATTTGGGTTCAGGTATTCAACAATTATTACTTCAGCGTTTCATTTATTTAGAAAACAATTTTAAAGTGAATAAAGCATTTTATATCAATTTTTTATTTATACGCTTTACAAACGCTTTATCAGTCATAAAATACGAATAAAAGTTTTCATTTATAAATTCAAAGCAAAAACACTTGACTTTTATTTTTTTTAAATCTAAATTTCTTATTCATTTATATAATCGAAAATAAATCTTAAATTAACGTTTAATACTGTTTAATGACTAAATGATTTTTAAAAGTGCGAAAATTTATTATACATTTTGTGAAATATTTTTTGTTTTGATAATTATTTAATAAAAGTGTAAATAATTTTTGCTTTGATAATGAGCTAAATAGACATTTGGTTTATGTTAAGAATCAACGATTCAAATGTTTAATACTTAAAGAGTAAACAATTGAATGAAATGTTGATTTATTGTCTATAGTTTTATAATACATATGAATAAAAACCTATATTTTGAGTTAATTTGATTACAATTATAATAACAGGCACTTGAAAAGGAGGGCCACATTCCCGACGAATATCTATTTTCAATCGAAACCTCGAAGAAAAACGTGTCCAGACGTACTCTCATTGGAAGTAAGATTAATAAACACTTAAAGACTCGTCTCTTGTATTTTGAAACACTTTTTATAACAATCAGAAATGAAAGGCAGAGATGACGCCGATTCCGATGCGTCTGAAGTTCAAAATGATGGACAAGAAATGAGTGACTCATTAAATGAAAACGATATCTCAATAGACGAATCCGTTAATATTGATTCAGTTAATGAATCGACGACTGAAAAGACTGGTTATGAAGCGTCGGATATAATAGAAGATGCGCTTCAATTGGCGGTTGACGATGAGCTCAAAGAAGACAGAGAGGTTTGTCCTCTTATTTAACAGTTTAATCATTCAATTGGTTTAAATCATTAATCTTTTGTCACAGGACTTGACTGTTGTCAATCAAAAGCAAAGTTCTTCGAAGGGTAAGAATTCTTATTCATTTTCATTGGTTAAGCGCGCGTTCTCTTTAGGCAATTATGCTCTTAATAGTATTAATTGTCACAAAAACTGTATCAAATACTCATTATCTGGAATTTAAAGTATACTTTCGTTCGAAATGTTTTTCATTAAATACATTGAATGCTGTGTTAACTCAAATTGAATCAAACTATAAGAGTTGGGGGAATTTTAATCATTCAAATCGGAGACATTCAAATCACATGATGGCAAACGTGTGGAATTGATGTTAAACTAATAGAAAATAATTGATTAGACTATTGTACTGATTGGCGATTAACTAAATTGGCAAATGAACTAAAGTTGAATCGTTGGTGTGGAGTCCCGTTCAATGGAGTCTAACATCAAACTAATGACTTGATTGGTTCAATGGAGTCATGCAAATACTTTTTGAAGCTTCAAGAATACATCAAACAGTTTATAGTTCATTCTCGTTAAAGGAATTCAAATACCATTGTTTTAATTTGATATCATTTACAACTTTATTTAAAAGATCTCCTATAAAATGATCAAAACTCTAGAAGAAGACATTATTTTCTACTCATTTGAAGACTTGTCAATTAAAACCGAAAGTTAGGCTTATTTTTAAGCGATTGTTGTTTAAAACAAAAAAATAAGATATGATGGCATTGAACTGATAGACTAAATAACGCGTTTCTACACTCCCCCAACTCTTGGTTTGTTAGATGTATTGACATATCCCTTAAGACCAAATAAATTCATCGAATTGAGAGAAATCTTTATGAAGAGTTCTCTAAAATTGAAAAGCTCTAAGGGTTTGAAAATGTTTGAATTATGACATATTATTACTATAAATTTTTAAGTTTATGCCAATTCGTCACCATTTTAACAGTAAATATCAATACATCCCGTAATGAAGTAAACTCTCAAAAGTTTACTGAAGATGAAGCTGTAGAAGACATGGGTGTTATGCTCTCTTCTCCGCCTAAACCAGAAACAGCTCCTGTTGTCATTCCTCTTACTGTTGAAGACACTATAAATATGGACACTTCTAAGCAAAGAAAAGCTGCAACAGATGACATGTCGCTTATTGTTAATGTTGACGATACACAAAGTGATGTTTTGGATGCAGATCTTGACGTTTCTAATCTTTCCACTTCAGCTTCTATTGAAAATGAGATGATCAGTAAAGAAACTGATATAAAACCATCGAATAGAAAGGCTAACAATGAACTGAATAGCATGAATAGCAATGAATCGAAATGTGAATCGGGAAACGAAAACAACTCAAACAATAGCACTAATACTGAAGACACAAATAATACTAATTCAGCAAAAGAAATAAAAGATTCCGAAAACAAGGATTCCTCGTCTAAATCCAAGAGGTTTGTTAACATTGAATCAGTAGAAAGAAAATGGAATTTAATATTCATCGTAAAACTCGTGGATCTATTGAATGCTCAAATGTGCTATTTTTCGAAACTCTCAAATGCATCCATTATTCCCAATACAAGTTTTCTTAAATAATAGAAATTTTCTATTTTTTAGCTCAAATGCCGCGAAGGATAATAAAGTTAAAAGTAAAGATTCCAAAAGTGAGTTTTTAAGACTCAATTTTTATTGAATGATTTTCACAAATATGGTGTTATAAATAGACGTCAGCAGTGATCAAAAAGTGTCTCAAAACACTTCAAACGGTCGAAATATATGGGTTAGTGGTCTCTCGCAGAACACTAAAGCTTCTGAACTTCAGTTGATATTTTCCAAACACGGAAAGGTTGTTAGCGCTAAGATTATTAAAAACGCTCGTATGTCAGGATCTCGTTGTTATGGGTTTATCACAATGGAAAACAGCGAACAAGTCACCAAATGTATCAATCAGTTAAATAAAACTGATCTTCACGGAAGAGCTATTTCTCTTTCTAGAGTGAGTCAACCAATTCATTACATTTTGGAAAATCTTTTAATTATTCAAAATTGATAGAATCGTCCTCAAGAAAGCCCAGCCAAGCCTGCTGTCAGTCGAAGTAAACCAACTTTGACAAAGCGAGACAATAAAAAGACATCCACTAAGTCTAGCGATTCCAAAAAAGATTCGGTTAAAGATAATGATAATAAGGAAACCAATAAAGAAGCCAAAAGTGATGATAAAAATGAAGACAATAAAGTTAGAAATTCTGATGAAAAAGATATAAATAAAGATAATTCAGAAAACGGTTCAAAAGAGAAAACTGAGAATAAAGAAAGAAGAAAACCAATTCGTGCACCGCTTAGAGACAAAGGCGCACCATTTCGACGACCTATCGTTCCTTTTAGACGTGCGGTACCAATTCGTAGACCTTTTGCACAAAATAGTGGCCCAAGTTTTCGAGGCTTCAGAAGGCCTCCATTCTCTCGAGGAGGTATAAGGGCTGGAATACCTATTAAAAGGTCTGATATCGACCGTCATATTCGAGAAAGAGAACGAGAGCGACTATTGAGAGAAGAGAGAAGGCGTAGAGAAGAAATGTTTAGAGCGGAACGAGATTTCGAGAGAGAAGAAAGACTTCGATTCGAAAGAGAAAAAGAAAAGTTAAAGTTCGAACGCATGAAACTCGAACGCGAAAAAGCAGATTTCTTCAGATATGAAAAAGAAAGAGCAAAACTTGAACGGGAGAAAATTGAAAGAGAAAGAGAAGAATTGCGAAGAAGACAGACACAAATTCCTATTCAACACAGAGTCGAAGAACCGAGATCTCGATCTGCAATCGTTTCCTCAACTATTGCTAATAAAAGACCTTTTGAAACGCGAGATATTCGCGGAAGTGATCCGTATTGGGAGGAAAGGAAACGCATACAACAGGTTCAGCGTATGGAAACTCACATTTTGCCGGGAAGACAGACTTATGTGGATTCGAGCGCTGCTGCCGGCAATCGGTAAGTCTTCATAACTCCTATTAATTTGCAATGAATTCATTGCAATGCGATTACAACAACATGTGAACTGAGTTTCACTGATTTTAACACTTATAACAGTCATATATCTCATGGATATGAGAATCGCAATGAATCGTATAAACGCGGCGGAAGAATAGAAGGATTGAATCTGACTGGAAATTCACGTTCAGAGTTTGATACAAGACGTCATGACTCTCGTCATGGAAGTGGACATGACAGGGATGAGCGCAAGGGTGGAAGTGGTCCGTCTGGTTCCTATTATAGAGACTCTTCTCGCGGCGCATCTTTCACTTCAAGAGATCGTAGAATCAGTTCTCAACGCGACGAATGGAAAGCCAGTCATGATTCTCGTCGCGATCGTTATACCGAAAAGCCATTAGCCGGCGGCTCAACCACCGGATTCGGTGGAACTTCACGTTCTTATGCCAGCGGAGATTCGAGAAGTTGGACCGATCGCACCAACAACTCATTAAATAAAGTTTCGTATGGAAGCGGAAATGTTCACTTGTCTGGCGGACAGCCATGGAATTCGTCTTCAGGTGATCGTTGGAATTCTGCGATCGGCTCTTCTGGTGAAACAAGAAGTAGAGGTCAGCCGAGTCTTAATGCTTCGATGTTATCGGGAGCCAATCCTTCAATCGCTGAATTGTTCGGATCGAATCCTATGACAGGAATTGGGCTCAATATATCTCATTCACTGGGAGGCAGCGGTGGCAGTAATAATATCGGTGCCGGAGACAGACCTTATCTACACAATAATCGAAGATTTTAAACCATTCGATACAATTTTTTGGTAATAATCTTAACCGTAAAACAACTGTAAATCATTCTATAGGGTGTCACTCGATATTTACAACTTATTTCCATTATTTTTTGACAAATTTTGTAGAAAAAATATATTAATTTCAATGATTGCATGACTCGAAGCATATAAGGTGTGCATTGAGTTTATCTAAAAATAATTTGAATTTAATTAAGTTTACGCGAAGTTCCTCTACTTAATTAAATTCTATGAAGACATTCATTACTAAAATAAGATTAATTTTATATGAATACTATATACTTCAAGACTTGATTTAAAGTCAATTATAATGAGCTAATCTGTTGAATCAGATTTCAATTATTCAATCATTTTGAGTCAATTAATTTGCCAATTATTTATTCTTTGTATAATCTTTGGTTTCAAAATCTAACATTTCAAATATATATTATTATTTTAAAATTAGTTTCTTTTGTAGAACTTTTATTACCTTAATTTTAATAAACCCTTAAATATTTGATTTTCAAACATAATTGTTGAGGAACTTTACCTTCAAAACAATAGTTGGACTCAATTTTTAGGCCTAATGTTGAGCTCAAAAATGTGGACAACTAAACAAAACTACAATAATATCCATATATCTAATTGAGGCCTAATAGAGAGTCTTCTCGCATATCAATTGATTTATAAAGTTCTAAGTATTGAGGTTTTAATGAGAGATTAAGTTAAATTTTATTTAAACTTATGTCAATTAAATTGTGTATTAAACCATTTTTGCAATGGATTTCATTTTTTGAACATAAGTTGGCATATGATATGGTTTTATACATTCAAATTATAATCTTTTACTTTTAGTTTTTCTTAAGTTTTTCTATCATTTGAATCGTCATCTCATTCTTGGTTCTCATTTTTGAGAGACATTTTAAGGCACTTGAGCCGAAACTTAAATTAATGTTAACTTAATGTTAGAAATTAATTGATTGGTGATTCCCTGAGCGCTTCCAATTCCCTTCTGTGTAATTCCATTCGACTTCTCCTACTTTTTCTTACGTGTAATTTTTGTTTTAAGCCCTGAGTCATTCTCGCCTGATTGAGTCGTTGAGCTCTTTGGAATTCTTGGATTTCTCTTCGGTGTTGATTTCGGATTTGCTCTATTTTTCCTGTCATTTGTTTAAAGAGAAACCCGTGATATTAATCCCAATTAAATTTGTGCTCATTCTTACCGAATATCTCTCCATTTGAAGGGATAGGCGCGAGATCTGCTGAAGGCAAAGGTGTCGGCATTATTAGAGGCATTCGTGTGGGATCAGGTGTCAGAGATTTGGCGCCTCCTTTCCTATCCATTCTTCCGGATTCGAATATTTGTGCAATTTGTTCATCAGCAGCAGCCGAATCATCCAATTCACTGTCAACACCGCTGTCTAATTAATAAATTTATATAATTTTGGTATAACTTAAGACCTATAGTGGTATAACTTGCTAGAGATGTAAAGACCTCTAAAATCCAGCGGTGTTTCGTAATCATAATTAATGTCTTGACCCGTTATTTCTTTGATTCTTTTTCTAATGAGTCTAATTCTTTCTGCGCGCAATTCCGAAGCTCTAGCCTTACATTCTTCTGTCAATTCGTGCAAATCTCTAGCAATGGTTGAATTGAGAACTTGTTCCAACCATTGACGTAAAGCTCCGGCTCTCTTATAAGTGGTTTGATAGCAATTAAGTGCGTGTTCATGTCTTTCATTTGTTTGCATATCAGTAAAAATATAAGAAATAGCTTTATTGAGAGTCTCGATCTCATCAGGTGCACAATATGGCAAACTTATGTTTGGCAGATATCGTTGTGCGCCCTGAATGTTCTGACTCGCGGCCACTAAATTATTTCTTGCTTCAGCCCCACAATAATATCTTTTTTCGTTTTGACTGTTTTTAAAGAAGATATTATAGAAGTTTTTGGTTTGAGTAATTGATACTGTATTTGATTACATACTGAAGAGGGATGTCACGCAATTCCTTCCAGTTTTGCAAGGCTTTTCCCAACTGAATGTTTGCCTGTTTGATCATAGTATTGGCCTGTTTCCATCTGAAGTGTGCCTGATCCACGTGATGCTTCTGCTCTAACAACCAGTCCAACTCTTTTTCTAGTTTATTTTCAGCTTCACTTGCATATTGACCCTCAAAAACCGCATCTGTTATCAATTCGAGTCAATTAATACGAGTTTAATCTCATTATACTCTCACCTAATAGTTCATCCCTTTTTTGATAGAGATGCTGAAGTTTTTCGCCTTCAACTACTGATTGTTCCACTTCTAGCTTAATGTTATTTTTCTGTTGTTTTGTTGTTTCCAACTCTTTCTCCACTATTTCCTAAATGAAGGTTTGAATTTGTTTTCAAATCATATAAGGCTTTAACTCGTAATACCTGACGATTTAGCGAATCGAGTAGTTTTTCTTCATCACGACTTAAAAGGCCGTCTAATGAAGCTTTTTGAAGAATGAATTCTTTAACAGAATGTGAATCAATAATTCCCATCTTATTCTGTATTTCAGATCTACGGTTACAAAATATGGAAAAAATAAAGACATTGTTTATGATAAACTTTATTAAATAAATGTTACGTTTGCTGTTGAAATATTTTCTTATCCATTTCCAATTGATTGGCCGCTTCTTCCAACTGTTCTAATTGTTCACTTTTGATCTGATAATTTTCTAGAACATGTTTCTTTTCAAATTCGTGAATTGAATTTTCGAGCTCTAAATACTCATGCAATGCTTCTTCATTTATTTCAATCTAAAATATTATCTTAGAATTATTACATATCAGTTGTTATTATTGTATGTGTTTTGAGTCAAACAAATCAATCTTAAATTATCGGAAGAAATTCGAGGAATGTAATGGAGTCAATCTTCAAAACTTAATCTAACCATTCAAAGAAAGTCAAATATTTTTGATCATAATAAATGTTTAATCTTTTCAAAATGATTCTCTCTTTTTGTGTATTTTAAACTTATTAAAATTTCATAAACTTAACTAA
>JAQFZT010002020.1:0-12820 GCA_034696325.1 Camisiidae sp. | reverse complement strand
GTCTATCTTGAAGTTGAAAGTTAGTTAGTTTTATTCTTCGTAAATAACTTCAACTTTTATTCTTTGATTATGTGCTTTTCTTCTTTTAATTCTTTTCAAATGTGGAATACAGGAAACCTTATGATAGCTTCAATTTTGCTTCATATCCAAACCTCAGTTTTCTTTCAAATATATATATCAGAATAAAAATAGTCAATAGAGTCTCAGAAAATTTCACTCAATTCCTTTAATCACTATGAATTTAGAGTAAATGAGTGAATATAGTTTTGGGATTAATAATTATGGTACCCAATCAAACCCTATAAGTCTCTTTTTTATATGAATTCTCTTTACATTAACAACTGTTAAAGAAATTCAGGAAAATTACCTAAACCTCTATTGAGCAGTTTTATCAACATTTTAAACTTAATTTCAAGATTATTTACGAAATTAAAAAGTATTTTGTCTTGATCTTAATTCATAATTTGGTTTAAGGTTATTCGAGACAAATCTTATTATGTATAACATAATATTCATTAATTTTAATAATTTAACAAAAAAGAGAATTAGTTTTTTTATTATCTAAGATAATTAATTCTGAATTATTAGATACATCACAACTCGATTGTTTGATAAGTTTTCTGGAAAGTTTTTATTACACAAAGAATTGGCCCAAAAAAAGTTGAATCACTCGAAATGATTGACTGAATAGTTTTTTAAAAATCAAATTATTTTGCAGTTAATTTTTCTCAAAGAAAGACTTGTAGACAAAATCAACTCTAAAAACATTAGAGGGTTTCACACTATGTTTCGAAGAGCTTTATTGGCAATCAAATAATGAGCCATAGGTTTTATGTCGTGTGCATTCCACGACTCATTTAATATGCTATTCCCTCAATGCATCGTATTTTCCGGAACCAATGCATATATAAATATCAGTTAACTTTACGATAGAGTATTAGAGAAGCCTGACTTGTGAACACCTCTTTTAACCTGACACGCACTAAAAACTACATCAAAATATTGACAAATAGATTAAAGTTTATTAAACTGTACCCGAACAGGTTTTCACAGCTTTTCTAACCGTTAGAAATAGTTTAGATTAAGGAAAACGAAATGTTTTGTTATAATAAGGGTTATTGAGATTTCCAATTAATTAATCATTTATTTTTATAAACTTTAATTTTTAATCTTTGCTTCACCTTAACATTGAATTTTTTTGTTTCAAACAATTTTTTCATATAGTTTTGCCAATAATTAGCAATATATCTATCTATAAATGATCGGGTTTTCTCTTTTAAGAAATTTTTTAGACTTTGCAACTTCGAAAATGAATCACTTTTTACAAGAGCATTTTGAGCTTATTTATTCTCAAAATTTCTATTAATGCTATAAATATGTCTGTTTCTGATCAAGAAGAAGGAAAAACCAGAGTCAAAGTTTATTTGATTTTACTGAATTTCACTAAATTTTACTTGATTTTTACTCACTTTAGTGTTTTTGAAAAGAATGCGTATCTTTTGTAAGTTAAAGATTTAGATTTGATTGCATGCATTTTAAAAGACACTTTATAAATAAATGGAATGCATTGTTTGTTAACAAAAGGTTATGTATTTATAATTTAGTTAATTAAATACTAAAGATGTCAGAAAGGGAAACACTTCGAATGGTCTAAATTCAAAATAACTAAGAATCTGTTTGACTACCACAAAAGCCTGAATCAATTACTCTGTATCAGTAACAAAATATAATCAGTTTTATCGTCAGTTATCAGGAGTAGAGACAGCGATAGGAAAAAATGTGTAATACATAAAAGTATATATTTTAAGGTGGAATTTAATTAAAAATTTGAGTATATATAACAACTCATAGAGTGTCTAAACATAATGCAAATCTTTTAGAAGTGCAAAATATCACATGAAAGCTTTTTAATAATCAAGTTTTCAATACTAAGTTAACTGAAATATAAAAGAGCCCAAAAAATCCTTTTGATCATGAGCTGAACTCAATTCTCATTTCAATTAAAAAACTCTAATGAATAAGTTATCAGACATTATGATTGCGAAAAGTTCTATTGAAAAGAAATCTAAAGTTCGATAAAACTTTTCTCAACCATTATTTCTCAGAATTGAATTGAGAAAGGAGTTGAGCCTCTGATTAGAAACTGATATTTCAGTTAACTTACTATAGAAAACTTCAATATTAAATAGTGTGAACTTTTTTGCACTTTCAATCAAAATAATATTTATATGATTTAGACTTTGACCACAAAAGCCTAGCGCTACCGCACGCCAAACCCAACCTAACCTAACAAACCTTAACTTAATTCTATAAATTCAAACACTTCCCTCTTGAGGTTTTGGAAAGAAACCTCTTATGACTAATTAAGATTAAATAAAAGAAGTAAATATTGAAAAAATAGATTCAAAAACTTAAAATCGATATCTGTTAAATGGATATACAATTATTTGTATGTTCTAATGATAAACTCATATCAAATCAATACTATTACAGTATAAATACAAATAAATCAAATTTGATTTTGATTTTTGTTTAGGTTTTGATGCACTGGTGAGTTGCCAACAATCGACTGCATAACTTAAGTGTTCAATTCACGAAATACTCACGAAATACAATGGCTTGAATTAAATTAGAAAAATCAATATCAGCTCAATCTTTACTGAATGCATGCTTTTTGAAACTTTTTTGAGGACTAAATTCATTTACATGAGGAAATAGAGAAGAAATTTCACGAAGTGTTCAAAAATACCTATAGTAAGGAATCGTCACTTAATCTGCAAAAAATGAAATATTTATGCGAAGACACAAATGCTCACAGCTCAGGCTTAATGGAAATTGAAATATGAATGAATGACATAAATCCGCTGCAAATTCAGAAATACCTAATTTTGTATTTAAACATTATGTCAGTAACTTTCTGTTCATTCTTTTAAATTAAATTCTAAAGACAAGTTCTATTCCGGACAAAGATTAATGTCATAACACCTTTATGTAAAAAAGATAAACAAAAAATGCTTTTTAACTCTTATAGGCCAATGTCCGTCAGCCCAAACAAATATCAAATTTTTGAAACAATCATTTTTAACACTCATATCAAACCCTTTGTTTTCATGAATCAATTGATACCTCAATGTTAGTAAGGCTTTAGAAAAACTTTTCACTCGAATATCAATTAATGAATTTCTTAATCAACTAATTCTACATTATATGCCAAGCTTTTAACGATAAGTAAGTTTTATGCATTGATATTATTTTTTAGACTTTCCAATGCTTTTAGTTTACTTAATCAGACATTAATTCTCAAAAATTTATTCGCAAAAGGTTTTAAATATAAGTATTTGGAAGTGATTGTGAATATGTTTTTAAATAGAAAAGTCAAGTTTTATTGTGTATTTGAATTGTTGAAATATTCAACAAAATTTAACTCAATCTATTCGCAAATCTTTCACAATATTAAGTTAGTTTTCAAATACTCTGTGCATTTTAGAAAACTATTTCTTTCCTCAGCTTTTTCTTTTTCTTACATGTTTTCTCACAGTTTTGTGAATATTCTGCAATCATTTTACTCAATACAAAAATATACTCGACTTTTGTGTCAATTGATTTAAAACTACTGTAACAGTACTACTTCTCTTTGGAAATCGAGTGCGAAGTATTAACTTTACATAAAGTATGTTCCTAGACCTTCATATAAAATATATGTACTTGTTTACGAATCATTAACTTTTAAACAATATTTTTCTGTGCATTTCTACGAAGCCCTGCAATACCTCGCACTCGATCCGCAAAGAGAAGTAGTACTGTTACAGTAGTTTTAAATTAATTGACACAAATGTGAAGTATATTTTTGTATTGAGTAAAATGATTGCAGAATATTCACAAAACTGTGAAAACGTGTAAGAAAAAGAAAAAGCTGAGGAAAGAAATAGTTTTCTAAAATGCACTTTTTTAAAACTCTGATATTTCTTCATGAATGATAAGAGTGAATCTCTTTATTTCTTCACAATATACGGAATGTTAAACTTTTACAATATTTTCTGATTAAAAAAATATTCATTCAAAATGAAAGTATTCTATATTTAGAATTTGAAACAGTATTCCACACATTTTTGGATTTTCAATAAACTTAACGGAAATTTTTCAAATCTCATGAGTTCACTTCAAATATTCAAAAATATTAATTTAGTTTATTCATGAAGTAATAATACTGAACAGCACTTTGTTTAGAAACTTCTCTATAAAAAAGGAATAATATTCTCCACAAAAAAATCTTATGAGAAAGTTATAAAAATAATGTTCCGATAAATTATCATTTAACACGTCTCAGAAAAGTGTATGTCTCTTAACAAAAGGCTCATAGAATGTATCGATTGATATGAAAATTTCTTATTTATGTAAATTTTACAAACTTATGAGTCTTATACAAAAGTTGTAAAGTATTCATAAGTTTCAAACTTTAAGATGAACTCAAGTTTGGGAACTTGAGGAAAAGGTTTCTTTTACTCAAACCTTATAGTAAACAAAATAAACAATTTTTATTCATTACTTATAATAATATTAGTCATTAAAAAATCAATGTCTCATATCTTTTCTAATGATGTCAAAAGTTCTCAATGAACTCAAGTTTTCGTCTTTTCTCATACTTTATATTATTTTGAATTAAATTTTTACTCATTAATGCTTATTATGAGGCGCTAAGTATTAACAGATTTATACACCTTTTCTCAGACATATTGAAAAATTCTCATTATTTTTTTTGAATAAAAGAAACGAATTTATTAACAAAATAACTGCATTACATATGATCGATAGTATAAAATCAGTAATTCCTATAAATAACGGATTCAGGCAATGAAATATTAGAATGAGAACCAAATTTCTCACGAATTTCCTCGAGCTGAGTAGGCTTTAGATCTGATTAAATTGTATTCATTGAATAGATAATTAACATTTCTAATCTCGTATTGAGGAACAGTTTTCAATTCCATGCAATTTGAGTCTTGAATACTTTGATGGAATTGATTTTTACTTATTTAAAAATATGTTTTCTATTAATAGAATTCACAAGTAGTGCAGTACAGAATAGTTCACTTGTGATCCTTTATCATTCCATAGAAATATTATCCTTAGAAAATATTTTCCTGAGGAAACGATCCTTAGAAAAAATGATTCATAGATGAGTCTTTTTCTAGAAATATTTTCCATAGAAAAATTCATTCCCACCTAACCTAACCTAACCTAGCTTTCACAATGCTTTCACAAGCTAACATTCACAATGCTTTGGATATTCTAATTTTCGTGCTTCTATGGATCGACATGTTCTAAGGATTATTACATCCTAAGGAAAATATTTTCTAAGGATAATATTTCTAAGGAATGATGGGAGACCTTCATTTGTAACTATGAATATATGATTGGATGGCAGTCATAGGGATCTATAGATAAAAACACTGTTTTGAGTAAAATGCGTTTAAAGTTTGAGTACTTTGTTATGTTTTATGGAAAATAATTTTTTAAAATCGAAAATTCTCGAATTTTTCCATATGAACACATATCCAAACTTTATTATAACATAATCGAGACTCAATAAAACACGTTTAAAGCAGTCTGAAAAACAATATAAGTGTTTATAGATCCCTATGACTGCCTCAACACACATATAATATAATGTTTTGTTCCGATTGGAAAAAATGAAGAATTCAATATATTTAAATTCAACGTCTTTAGAACTTTGCACTAGATTTGCAATTAAACCCAGACAACCCTTTTTCGATTTGAATTATTATACTATTCTATTATACATTTCTATTTATATTATATAACAAGTGATGTTCTCCTATATAATGGCATTAAAAGCTATTGAGAGGTCTTAGAAAAACTAAAAGCCTATGATTAATATACATTTTCTCATTGAATCTCATTTTAATCCTAATCGAATCAAAATTAATGAGAAAACTTTTGTATAAATACATAAAATTACGAACAATTAGTTTAATGACTAGAAATTATACAAATGTGAAAACTTTGGGATATCGTAAGATTAAGATTAAGAACAAAAATAGATGGACTTATATTTTTTATACAATATAGATATGACATGAAAGGGTTTCTACTGCTAGTTTACCTCTAAAGAATTAATGTTATAATCTCTGTATAGTATAATGATTGGAGATTAATCTTTTGAAATAAAAGTTTGATTAATATTGAATATATTCTAAATTATAGACTGTTCTGTGAGAAAAGGCAATATCAATATATCGTATTATGACATTCGCAATTAGAAAAATATGAATAAATACATCACTAATAATTATAATAGACATTAGAGCCGTTATGTTATTCGCTCAGTTGAATCAATAATGAACTCATATAAATGGATATTTACAATACAAACCTATTTCCTATTTTATCGAACTCAACCCAACTCATTAAGTGTTAATCAAATATTTTACTTGAAAACGTGGATCTAATGCCTGATTCTGAGGTCCAGTAATGATAGCCCTATGCATGGAATAGACTTAAATAGATCATTAATGTCCCGAAAATTACTAAATTTAGCTCAAATTCGTGTAGTGAGTGACTAATTATCTTCATTGAGAAGTCATGTCATAATGTACTATAAGTATAGTTATGTTAAGAACACCTACGCTCTACTGTATCTCATATTATGAGCAGTTTTACCTTTTTGGTTGGCTATACCTATCATTGCACTGCGTATTAGCCATGAATTCCATCCCATCTCTTGCACACACTCTTACATGACTTACTTGTTCAATAAAGTATTGTTCACTTGTATGCACGGCTAAAGTTGGATATAAACCCAATTCTACTTTTCCTTTTCTTCCAGATTTATTTGTCAAATGCCAGACAAACAGCTATTACTATTCTGGGAGTTCTTATTTGCTATTATATGAGCGAAATATAGGGGGGAAAGAAGATAATGAAGTTTTTAATTAATAAAGTTATATCTCAAAAGGCATCCAATATTTATTTAACATTTATCTTACAATTTATGATTTTCTACATAAGAATTTGTTTAACAACTAACGAATTCGATGATATACTTCGACGAGAAGAAATTGGATCCGACAAATTTCGGCAAAACTTATTATTTGGTTTTAAGAATAAGAATAATAGTATCAAAGCAGAGCCTCATATACTAGAAGCGATTCTCAAACTGCCAATACGTCCCGGAATGGTTAGGTTCTCATCTAAAAAGCCTCATTCATTACCTAAACTCGAAAACGTGAAAAGAAGTAAAAGAAAATCTGAAATAAATGGCAACATTTTAGCCGAATTTGTACAAGACGTATGTCCATCAGTATCCGATTGGGTGGCGCGACCCGAAGCTCTCGATCCCTACGGAAATAAGTTGACTGTTGTTCAACGGATTCCAATCAATGGCACTGTTATTAATCAATATTTTTATGAAACATTTTGCTCCTATAATCTTGATTATTATAATGTCGATTATTCTCATAATCATCAACATTATAATCGAAATTCTCAATGTCTTGGTATCGATAAAAAGGTAAGAATCAACTTTTCCTTTGATTTTCTCATTGAAACCTTAGGTTCATATATACAAAGTCACTCTCAATTAGTTTTTTTATCATTACTCAATACTATAAAGTCTTTGTTACAATCAATTGTTGTGAATGAATATCAACTTCTATTTATAGAAAGGATAGTTTTGTTTGTAAGAAAAATTGTTGTTTGCCATTAATTTATTGCATGTAATATTATTCCTTTGTTTGTCCATTGTTTCATATACAGTATCATTAATTCTGTTCATATTTCATTCCATTAGTCGTCAATATGAGAGTTTCCAAATCTTAATTCTCATTCATCTGTATTTCGATATTAAATTGTGTTTACAGTTCAATAAGCTTTAAGTTTATGAAAAGTAAATAGTTTGTAAATTAAAAAAACTTCAAATATAAGTGCTTTTATTCAAAACTATTCATTAAAAAGTTCAAATGAATCCAAAAAATATTTGATTATGCATTAGATTAATATAAGTGTTAAAATTAGGTATAAATAATGGAATGTATTTAAGAATAATGAATGCCATATCACAAACTACAATATAGTAATCAAATTCAAATCATGAAGTTTTTAGACAGGAAATAAATATTAAACTTATTTTTTGAATAATTTTATGTTCAGTTAGTCTAATGAAGTTTTAGTAAATTGTATGCAAATGAATTTATTGGTCATTCAAATACATTAATGGACAGATCCCACCAAATAATTCTAATTCAAATCAATAGTTAGTAACTATGATAAAGCTTCAAATTTTTGTTACATTTCAATTCAATTTTTCGCCATTAATATCACATCTCTATCACATCATTAATGGGCAATAAGTTTCATTTGATTCAATACATGGTTAAACCATAAACCATGTCTAATGTGAAAAATTTCATGTCTTATACAAATTATCATTGAGTTGAAATGCAAAACTTGTGTTGGTTTGTGAGGATTACTCTTATGGTTGATTAAAATACATTCATTCATGAGTGCTTCTGTACTTTTTTCTCTGGTGTTATCGTCAGTCACTTTTACAATTTACGTCAAAATTCTACAGAGATTTTCAGATTTATATTGAACTGCAAACACCATCAAAATAGTAAATATTTAAATACATGGCACTCTTCTCATAGCAATATTAGACATTACATTCATTGAAAAAATTCTACTATACATTTTGGTAGAACTTATTTATCTTATTAAGCGAAGTTGAGCTTCTTTTGTAGGAAAATATATTGAGACTTTATCCAAATATTTTCTTATCAGCAAACTATTTCTGAACTACAAAAGATTAGACTTAGATTTGATTGAAAATTTTTTTATAAAGGCATGGAACTCAAAATGTCGGGAAAACTACATTTGGACTTACGGTAAAGTGATTACAAACAGCGGTGACACGGGATGGTCAGTGATTGCAATCCGAGGTTCGTGTGGTTGTGCGATTTGGCCCAAAACTCACGATTTTTCAGGAGTAGGTCGTGGAAGAAGAGTTATACCTAAGCAACAAAACAGAGGAGATATAATAAATGATCCTTTCTTTTGATGCGTTTGTGATTGTATTATAAATTCAAAACAATTGAGTGTCAATATTCCCAATCATTTGATAATTCTTACTTTAAACGAGTTGTTTCAGTAATTTGTAGATTATTTAACTCATTATTAAAGACATTCGTGAAGTTTAATCAAGTCTTTCCATCGAAATATAACTTTTTACTGTTTTTCGTGCAAATTGTTTTTTTTAAATTGTCTTTCAT
Organism: Camisiidae sp.; assembly: GCA_034696325.1. NCBI lineage: Eukaryota > Metazoa > Arthropoda > Arachnida > Sarcoptiformes > Camisiidae > Camisiidae sp. The sequence goes on along the minus strand of JAQFZT010002020.1, from coordinate 3,533 downwards.
CTCATTTCTATCAAGTTATGTTAAACAAAGTTATATTCTTCCGATTGGCTATTAATTGTCTATTGTTTTATCAGCGCTTCATTTGTTGTTTGATTGTAAGATCGTTTGTACTTAAAAAAATTATTTAAGCTCTTAAACGAATCAATAATGACTCAAATTTGCTTAAATTCTGGGATCCATAAATTTTTTTAATCATATTCAATAAAAAGATCTTTAATCAATTTAAGATAAGCTCAAATATATCAAACATTTTAACATCTTTTTGAGCGTTAATAAAAATCGTTTGCACTCAATAAAGGAATGCTTAAAGTTAAGTAGAATCAAATTCTTCGATAATATTCTGATATAAAAATGTTTACAATAACAACTTTATTCTTGTTATTGATGTAACTTTGAAATGTTTGAAGAATCTATTGAAAGGGTAAAAACTAATTTCCAACGATAAAAATAACTCACACAATGAAAATAATCCAGTATTTTTTCCTCAGTATAATTGACATTTGAAGAGAAATTGAACCGTAAAACGTGTGAAAAATTTGTAAATTGAGGTGAGAGGTGAGGAGAATGCAAGATAGCTAACTATGAAGATAACTGATTGGTCTCACTCTAATATAGAGTACAATTGAGAATCAAAAGTTTTTTCGGTATTACTGTATGTACAGTTAGGTGGCAAATAAATCTTAAAACATTAAAAGGCTGATGGATTGTCAAGCTTAAGAACTTCTTTTCTATCACATCTGCATAACGTGTGCGTTCATTGCTATTATTGGCATAGTTTTTATAGGTAAGTATACATATATCTATTAAAATAGATGTCAATTATCCCTTTGATACATCTCTCGCATCAATTTACTCCAGTTTCTATCCAACATTATTTGTCATTGAATGTACAGCAACACAAATACATATTTCTAACTAAAATGAAAGATTAGACGATAAGTCAAACTGTGCTTCAAATAAAATGTGATTTAGATGTAAAGCATCAAATATTAATAAAGTTTTATATTCATTTTTCTCCTTGAGTGATGACATATTACAATAATTTGAGAGATAATCATATATTATGCTTAAAATAAATCGAGAAGTTTAGTTGATAAGCTCAAAATTGAGAATTAGTTAAAATTATTCTCATCAATTTTATACACTATTTTCGAAAAATTTCTTAATTTTAGGAATCCTACGTATAATCCCACTGGAACATGACAATTGATTTGACTTGAATCAATTTAGATGAGATTTTTTTTTAAATAATTTTATTAGTGTTAGGAGAAAAGGTATTGTAAAATATATAAAGTAATATCAAATTTTTTCTACTGTCGCATACATAAAAGTCATAAAAATGTGTGAATAACTCCCAAATTGATTCATATTTTTGCGTCAATTTTATTCTACATAATATACATGATCTAAAAATAGTTAATGATTTTCACTAGAAAATAATTTATTCTTACTTAATGTTATAAGCCTATAAAATACCAAATTCTCAATCACTTGACTCACTTATAATTAAGAACGCAATCTGTCTAGTTTTTATACCTCACATATTTTGACGTTTAGCTCAATAATATTTATCGTCGCGTTAGAATTGAATGTGTTAATGAAATGTTAGAGTTGTAAATTACGATAATTTACTGTAAATTAAAGTCAAACCATTGTAGCGTTATCTACATGTGAGGCTCTGTGGGAGTTGGCCAGGAGTGGTTACAATCGGACCGAGTGTGGTATCAATGAACTCAGATTGATGAACTGAATCCAATGATGTATCATACATATGAGTGGGTGTTGGCAATTCACTCAAACCCAAAGGCTCCGTTTTCACCCTTATTTCATTTTGATTTATTTTAATTCATTTTACTTCATTCAACTTCATTTTCATTTTAATTCAATTTAATCAATTTACTTGATTTTTATATATTTCACATATTTTATGTATATACCAACCCAAAAGTACATTTTAAGGCAATTCAACATTAATATCCCAGAATTCTTAATCATACTGTATAATAATTGGCTCAATTCATGTAAAATTTTCATCTAATTATTTATTGTGATTCAAAACTTATGAAGAACTTTATAACTCTGAAATTATAAGAATAATTTAGTATTCTATCTATAGTAATCCAATGGGAAATTGATGGTTCAATTTGGACAAAATTGAACTATCAGTTCCTGATTCCATAGACACACATATAATACATATTTCTAATTGTCTCAACAATACGAGTTCATCGATATCATACTCGAGGTCATCAAAAGTCATCTTAAAAATTGTACCTTTTCGACATTAAATATAGAATTTTTCAGTTTTTTAAAGTCAATCAATTTCTTCGAAACTAATAAATTGAATGTAATTTTTGAGATTTTTATTCAGAAAGTATCTTAATTTTAAAAGGAGTATAAACATGAAATTTGCAAATTTCAGAATATTCAGAGATATATTCTGAAGATTATTAGCGAATGGATTGAGATATTTCAGAATTATTTTTGGAATTATATTCAGAACTCATGTCAAAAGCTCGAGGATAAAATTTTATAATTCTGAATGTATGTCGACGTTCGTCTTCGTCGTTATGTATTACGAAGTTTTCTATTTCAGAAAATAAGAAAATATTCTAATTTCTAAAATCTCTTGTTTTTATTCATTTAATGCTGTCTTTCAGATGTTTGATCCCTAAAATAATTAAAATTAATCCTAAACTTTTGAAAATTGAATGTAAGAAACATGTGTTTTTGATAGAAAACTTGATAATCTGTGCTTTATTTGCTGAATATGTCATCTAAGCTAAAGTTGATGATAGGCTGCTTGTAGTGTATCTTATCTTTATCTCTTTTTATTAGTTTAATTTGTTTAATAAATAGTATGCAAATTAATACTCAAAGCAGAACATGAAGAAAATATATTTTTAAAATTATAAATCTATATCTCAGAGGTACTGATATTCCCAATGAAGTAGTAAATGCTTAACTAAATCTTCATAATTACATAGACACAAATTATTCTCAATAGAATTTTTAAAATCTAGAAAAGTCAGGACTTATCTACAGTATTATTATAAAAGATTCATTAGTAGAACTCGAGGAAAACAATTTATTTTTATATGGATGTCATGTTTAAGACATGACATAAGGATTTTTTTTATGAATAGAACAGTTTTCAATAGTATAAACGCCTTCCGAAAAATTCCAGAAAAACAATGTATTATAGAATGCAATAGAGAATTGAAGAAAAAAGTTTAATAAAGTTTCATTTACTGATAAACACTTTTATGTAAACTTACAATCCTCTTTAGATTTACTTTTGAGTTGAATTGTTGGTTTTTCTTGTACAGTTACTCCAGGAAACTTATGCAGAGATCAAGTCATAAACTCAGATCAAACATAAGGGGAAACATACAAATTCAAATGATAGCATTGAATAGTAGTAATGAGTATGGTATCAGGACATAAGAGCGCGGACAAAAGGGCGCGGGCCAAAAGGGCGCAGACATAAGAGCGCGAGACAAAAGGGCGCAAAGACAAAAGGGCGCGAAGAC
>JAQFZT010002019.1:0-12821 GCA_034696325.1 Camisiidae sp. | reverse complement strand
ATTCTATAAAATTCTATAAAATTCTATAAAATTCTATAAAATTCTATAATATTCTATGATGTTCTATAAGTTTATTTGTAAGTGTTGAGAATTATTTATTTACATGAATAAAATATTGAGAATTGTCCGACTGTTGCAACTTTGTCCGAAATATGGAAAATATGCAAATAGAAATTTAGCTTATTCAAACGTTGTTTCATGATTAGGATCAATTTTGAGAATAGCGTACTAACATGTATTCACATCATTTTCACAACCTTACTCATTACGCTTACTTAATCCTTAGTTAATTATTCACTTATTTAAAGTTAGTTTAAAACATATAACACTTTTACAATTAACAAAAATATTCTGATATCCATTTGACAATACTGTAGACATTACGACATTTACATGATTTTTTAAACTCCAAATAGTTTATATGAATTTTAAATGATTTATAATTACAATTTAATTATTGCTTTGCTTTTGAAATTGATTAGAGTTTTGTACACCAATAATTGCTCTCAAAAGAATGCTAAAACTCTTAATGCATTAAATATTCAAATTTTAATACATTTTTGCCATTCATAAGAAAGTGAATATTCCATCAGAATTAATATAAAACAAAAACTACAATAAAAGCTCACTTTAAATCACTTATAGATTTATAAAAACTCGTGAAAATCATGAAATATATATTTTTAAAAAGATTAACGATAACTGATCTGAAATTAAAATTGCTTACCTGTTTAGTACCTGTACTAAAGATATTAAAATTTCAATTATTATTATTATGTTATGAAAACGATCATTATGTTGTTCACTGATTTTACTGTTGTTTATGGCCTTTAACCAGAATTACAACTTTCTTATTATAATAGAAAATGAGAAAATTTCATAGCTTTCAGAAATGATAGAATATAAACAATATAAACATAATGTTACACTACTATTGATCCTCTAGTGACCCACTCAAGCACTCACCCAATCTTACGCTCATGGCTTCTAAATATGCAAATTATGCCAAAACACCTAATTTTATGACTCAAATAAAATGTTTAGATGAGATGAAAACCACCTATTTTTTTAAAGTGCAGCTTTCATTTGCATTTTCTCAGCTATTCTGACATATTGATTGATGCAGAATATGTTATTTATTGAATCAAGTTTCATACTTTTCTTACTTTTCATATTCAATATTTTTCATTTTCAAATTTATATATCAGTTTTACTTACAATGCAACAAATTTTCAATCTTTTCTGGTATTCAAAGGTTTTCCTGGTTAGTGATTAGCGTTGCCGAGTCTCTCATGTGTAATCCCTTGACTTTTCAACATATTTCAACTTTCCGGGAAAATTGGTTTCAATAGTACGCATTGGAGTTTTAATTTTGCAAACGAAAGATTACAAAATATTCATTGATATTGATAAGGTTCTAATTAATTGATTATTATTAATAAGTAATTGTTATAAAAACTTTTGCCGATTTTGTTACAGCTTTTGTAAACCTTAACGTTCAAAATATTATCAGTCATAGCGTTTGATAATAGATATTCAATGATTATTTGATTAACTATATAATGAAACCAACAAATTTATCTTAAGTTATATTCCGGGACATTTATATGTCAAAGAATGACCCTTTCCTCCGACTGGGACTCAGAGTTGAACTACGGCACTATACCGGCCATTCTGGGAAGTCTGGCAACGCTATTAATGATTTTAAATAGGTAATACTTTATACATTTTCTACCAGTAGTGTTAAGTTTGAGTTGATATAAACTGTATATTAGCTTATTGGACGTCTTTTCCTGACTTCAGGAATCAAGTTTTTTAAATACTACTTTTTGTCACTTGCAATCATAGTTCAAAATTCTCTTATTATTAAGTGAAAAATTAAATTTGTGAAGCAGCAACTTTTTAATCATTAACAATATTTCATTTGTTTAGTTTTCAAATAATTAATTGCATTGAACCAAACCTAAAACGCTAAAATAATAGTACTCTTGAGCATTTGAATCATAATAATTCAGATCAGTCTTATTATAAAGTCATTGTTTTAATCATAGCTAAAATTTATTCAGTAGTAACTTGAGTTCAATCACTTCTTGATTACGCCTCTCTTATATAGTCTAAAAGAAATATTATGAATGATAGCAAATAATCTAAAGAAGTTGAGCATGTTTTGGATACTGCTTACGATTGGATACATAGTATAATACAGGTATAACTTATGGCATAACTTTATAAATTTGAAAAATAAAGTAGAAATTAAATTAGTATTAAACTTGTAAACTATAATAAATAGGTGTCTGGTTTGAAGGCTTTTAAAATAGTTCTTGATTTGTAATTCTAATTCACTCAAAAACAGTAGTTAAAAAATTTCTAGTCAAATCTGAATGAAAATAATAACTCATTTGTAATTCAATAGATTATATCATGTATACTTAAATTACAATATCATAATAAGTATTGAAATGTCATAAACACCTAAATGAAAACGTGATATTAAAATGAATAAAAATCGGCAATTTTTAGAACTTAAATTAATCATAGGATTCATTATTATCGTGTGTGAGTTTAGTCTATTTTTGAAACAACTGTTATTAACCTTAAGCTGTAATAAATTCAAATGAAATTCATATATAAAATTGATTATAATTTGTATGAGTTTGAAAAATGGCAAAAAACATAAAATAAATGACTAAAAATTAGCTGAATTAATTGCTCCCATTCAACTTAGACCAAAATTACTCAAACACTTTATTCATGATAGTAACAAAAGTTGGTCAACAATAAGGTAGCGGTGAATCGCTTTCCTTTCAAACTTAGAATTCACATTAATTTTAGTCCACTTTTGAGGAGTAGAGTAGTGTGAGGTTCTCCTGGACTAGTTAGAGTCCACCAGTAGACCTGTTCCCCAACAAAGTTATCACACAATAATTCTTCATTATTAAAGACAATGTTTAGGCATTAATTATTAAACATATTACATACTTTACAGCATGTGATTTTCAATGTTTCACACAATCAAATATATGCGATCGTCAGTCATCTCAAAATTCATATATAAACTTCACGGACAAGTTTATATGCGATGGTATGACAGGAGAGTATCAATTTAAAGCCGTTTTGATATGTCATAAAATGAATAACAACCACAAAATATTTCAAATTTGATATCAAATACTCTATTTCTCTCTAACATACATATACAAATCCAATGAAATGATCACTTTTATACAGATACGTTTGGTTTGTCTACTTTCAGACATATTTTCTATTTTTTCACGAGACTGAAAAAGAAAAAATTTCATGAATTATAAAAATTGAAATACTCTGATGTTTTGAGCGCCTTCAGAAAAATGATCTTTTTAAGTAAATTTACTCGCCCTAAAAAGTATTTACCTGTATTACACAATATTATACTAATTTAGACTCTAATGTGTAATTCAGGTACAAGAAGGCCTTCTGGGGTGTATTCCTTAAGGAATATCAAGAAAAATGCCAGCAATGCTATTATTTAATGTGATCATAAATATCATTTGACTTAAATAGATCAAAATATTTACACATAACTAAATCGACTCAATCTTGTCAATCAAGATTTTTCTCGACTAATTGTTTATTTTCAGTTAAATTTTAGAAAATAATTTTATCTTATATAGTATTAAAATGGTGGCAATTTATACCATTTATAACTAAATGATTTTAAATTTTAAAAAGCAAATTATATGCAGTCGTTTATTTATGATTTAATTAAAATTCAAATTTATAGATATATTCTCGAATTGTTATAATTTAGATGCAGTCGAGAGATGAATGTATAAGTAATAACTACATAGTCTTCTATTGAATTGTATTGTTAAATATTTTTTAATAAATTTATTTTTAAGTCTTGAGAATTGTTTATTTAAATTAATTAATAAAATATTGAAAACCGAGAATAATTAAAACTTTGAAATTTAAATGAAACTATTATTTAGAAAATAAACTACAGATAGAATTATTTGAAACTTTTCTAATGATTTCATAAGAATTAGTGAATTTCTCTCGACAACTGCAATGTTGACATAAATGATTTTGTATTGAATAAATCAATGAGTAATTGAAGTAATCTAAAGATTAATCATGTTTGAGAATCTGTGACCAAAAAAAATAAATACTTTGAAAACTTGCATTGATATATAGTTTGAAAAGAAATATTATTGTTGTTTTTAGACCTAACATAAAGCCATACATGAAGAGAGCTATAATTAACTAAATAAAGTTGGTTTTCTTTTATATATTATAAATTCAAACCCTTAATGCACTGCTATTAACTTACAATGAATGAAACATGATAGCACTCGATTTGCATATTTGTATGAATATTCCTTTTCGAATAATTGGCTCCAACTCTTATTATTCTGACGAGTAAACTGAGCTGCAAATGGAAGGGAACAATACATCTTTTAAATTGATATGCGATACACAATCGTATCAAAACTACTAATAATACCACGATATCCATAAAGAATATCACTCTTTCACTCTTTTTACTTTTCGTGTTTAGCATTATATATACTCTCAACGAACTTAACATAACATCAAAAGTTTAGCCATTGAAAAAAGTTTGTTATTCATTTTGAAAAATATTGATGAATATAAAACTTTCATTCAATTAAAGCTAATTCAGAAATTAGATGGTGTTAATCATTGAAGAATATTTTGATCATTATTGGAATTATTCTAAATGAAAAAAAAATTTAAATATTATCATTAATTAAATTTTTAATTCGGGAAGAATTTGGAAAAATTTTACCGATTAATCATAATTTTGAAAGTGTTTATCTAAAAAAGTAATCATTTGGGGACTGTTTATTTGCTTATTTAAAGCTACTTTCTATTCTGATCGCATAGACTAAACCTATTGTTTCTGATAATGACATTACATTATGTCTTCTCACATGACAAATACAACTGATCTATTCATATAAGTTGAAAGCAATTATAATTATTAAAAAGAGTTATATATTGCATAGCAATTAAGCTTAGCTGCATCCATGCCATATCATACCATACATATTGTCAACGCTGTCTCATTCCCATCCCTTGAGTACATAACTAACTTTTCATTCTACTAATAAGAGTTCATTAAATACAGCAATGATTCGGTAGGACTTGTTTAAGGCTCTGAAAAAGTTGATACTTTCTTATAAGTTTGTGTTGGGAAAAGTTTCTTATTCTGGTGTTGAGAACTAAATATGATTGGCTGGTAATACATAATTGTCCAACAAATGTTAACCTGTAATAACATGAACGTTAGTCATTAATCAAGAGAACATATAATCATTTCGCAAAACAGATTTGAAGAGTAGTCAAATACAGTGAGAGCAGACTGAGAGCAGGCGCAACCATTCTTTGCCACGGATGAGGCATTCAAGAATCACTCAAGAGAATCAACTGCATATACGACTGCGCAAAATAAACTGCAATCCAAAGAGAGATGAAATAGCAATAGCAGAAAAAAGTGAATCATTCAGTAAGTGGTGCGAGTGTGAAGTCGATGCCGTTTGTGGTTTTGTAACATTCAAAGCTCGTCTTCAACTAAATGCCTTTGACTAACTCTGGCAAAAGTTGTGCAAAACTTTTTTAGCCAAAAACAATTTCGAGCAAAATATTAGTTGAGTAAACCAACACTTTTTCTGTGTTTCTCTATTTATCTATCTTTGAATAGCAAACAGATTCTGACTGTCACTCTTTCGCATTGTTTAGTGTTGATCTCATATTACTCATATGGCATCACATTAAAGCGAGCGTCAGATCAAACCAATATAGGGTCTAATTTTGGCATTAAAGTCCTCTTCACTAACTTTTCAATTGTTTCCCCCTTTTATAATAGCAGTATTCAGACATGATATAATTGGACTGCTATTAAACCAGTATTTCATTTTCAAATCGTGTTCAAATATTTAGCCCTAAAACTCGGTGCCAATTCATTTTCAAAACTTTTATCAAACTTTTTTGTGATAATATGATTGACTTAATTGTGAAAGAAATGAGAATTGTTTGGAAAACAATGACTTTATTGAATGCTATTTATTGTCTGACAGTTTAACTAAGAAAAAAGTCATCATTTCATAACATCAGCATCATATGGACTTGTGTGCAATACTATTTTTAATTTATTAAGATGTCATCCTCATCACCTCATCATCGCGTGTCAGCTCATCAACAACAACACTTTCATAACAATAGTCCTACAACAACGCTAAGTGAAGATGATAGTAACTCAGAACCCAATGATCTCAGAACATCACGTAAGTTACAAACACTTTTGCTTATTTTCAGCAACTTTTCTACCCAATTCAACTTTTTAAAAGTTCATTTTTTGCGCAAATTTCACCATTAAATATGATGGAAGCAAAATGAACAGTAGTCTGATATTGAAAATGATTGAGAATTAGGAAAATGTAGAGAATTGTTATGAAAAATAGATAATTTTTTGACAGAGAAAATTCGTCACCACAGCAGCGCCACATTCCCCGGTTATCCATTCTTCTCTCCACCTCAACACAACTCAGCATCGATGCAATCTCAACAACATTCACAGCAATCTGGACAACAATATGTCGCAACTAATGAATGTCGTCTTATTGAATATCGTGGGGCTCGTATTGCGGCTTTTCTCAGCGCAAACAGATCCCAATGCTCTGAGTATCTGTTGTGTCTGCCACAAGCGTTCGAACTTTTTTTGAAACACTTGGTCGGAGGTCTTCATACTGTTTATACCAAACTTAAAGTAAGGCTCAAATACTAGTAATCACTTCTCTCAAGTAGAGTAGGGTTCAAATAGTTTGTTTGCACTTTGACTTCTTCTTAGTTAATTAATTTTCTTATGCAAAGCTTAAATAGTGATTATGTTTTACTCTTAAATTGAGACTTATTTCAAATTCATTGCTATCGCAAAGCTTACAGTTCACAACCTTGAAATTGATGTGCAAATCAACGAATTGCTCTCAATTTACGAAACACTACTCTATTTGATCTTTAATGAATGTCTGAGATTCAAGTTTGCACTTATTCTTTTTGAAATCAATTTCAAGAATGCCTTATTCTAACAATGATTGACTACTAATGATCAAAGTATTAATTTAAGTTTTTTTGTTTTTTATTTAAATCAATTGAGTTCACGATTTGAATAATTATTAGAGTCAATAAATGAATCAGTTATGAATAATTGGAAAGTTTTCATATCTTTTGATCCTTTGTTGTTCATTCGAAAACTATGTATTTGATTGTAATTGATTTGTAGTACTCATACAGTACTTGTATTGATGAAAGTTGCAGTCAATTCATATCAATGAATACATTTTTTATCTCATTGATTAACATATAAACTGAAGTCAAAGTTAGATTACAAAATATCAAAATTATTGTTTTTAGTTAAACTGTAAGTTTTTATAGCACTTCTTTTGAAATAAATTTAAAAATTCAACAATTCAAAAAGCAATGTCTGCAACGATATCTTAAAAACTTTATTTAGTAATAATTGTTAAGTTTAGTTATAGTTATTAAATGTTACTATAGTTGAGAAATGAGACATTGGGCTAACTTTTAGAATAAGGAATAAAATGAACAATTGAAGAAAGGAATCAAAATTATTGAATGAATAACTTATGATCGAAACTGAGACAATATATATAATGCTTTGGCCTTCTTTAGCAATTCTTGTGGCAAATAGATGAAAGTTGAAATTTGTTTATGCATTTAGAAGAATTGCATGTGAAGAACATATGATTGAATGTAAAATTTTATTTGATAGCGTCTGGACATTGTGCCGATAGTGTGCAATGTAGAACAAGTGCGAATATTGAGAGGATTGGGTGCTATTCAGCCCGGAGTCAACAGATGTAAATTACTATCAACTCAAGATTTCGATGTTCTTTTCAAAGATTGCACAACTGCAAGGTATGTCAAAACAATCCTTAAGATCATTTAATTTAAACCAGAGTTTATTTCTTCGATTCGCTATCAGTTCATGCTTACAGTATAGGTTATTCTTTGTTTTAATCATTTCTTTCTATTAATCATTATCAATGCAATCCATTCAATATCATTATTTCATTTTTAAAAGTTTATTTCTTTGTTTAAGAACAACAGTTGAGTATCGGGTCTCGAGTCTCGATCGCAAAATTTCTTGTCGAGTATTGATCGAAGGCAATCTCGAGACTCATTCGAGCCTAGAATTAATTTTTATCATTTTTAACCCTATATTTAGTACTGTATTTGAGAAAAATAAAAGGTATTCCTAATGGAAAATCTTTTGAACTGAATTATTTAATTTGATATTAACATAATTTGAGGAATTCCTGTGTTAGACTAAATGTTTCCGAAAGATAAAAATTTAAGCCTAAAACAGCTAATGTTTGAAAAATGTACTTTAATGAATAGAATGAAAAATCATAATCATATCTATTATTAAAGTCATTTAAAATGTCTATAATTATATGGCATTTTCATTGAATGCATGCGAAGTTTAGTTTTTTCCCTTATGCTATTTGAAAATCGAAAAACCCGAGTCTCACAGTAAAAAATCTCATTGAAACAAATGTAGTGCCAGTACTAGCGAAGTATTTTGTGAAAAGCTTTGAGGATCTTTGAAACCCAAACACAATTTTATTAATTAAGTAAAAAGACTATGATTTGTCAGCACATTAAACTTTTTTAATATCTTAAAATTTTATTTTTGTCTCAATGTCTCAGCTAATAAACAATTTCAAATTAATTTGAAGCTAATTTAAAATTATAATTTCCCGTTTAATGAGATATTTATAAGACTAATAAATTTGAAACATTCATTTTTTTAAAATAAAAAATCCATTCAATTAAAATGTGACATTTTTCTCTCAAGTTTTAATAATTTAGGAATAAATGTATGCCTTGTTTAATAACAATTTATTAACTCTATTAAACTTTTTGAAGAATTTATTTTTTGAAATTAAAAGATATATTAAGAATACGAATGTTGAGAATTCCATGTCTATAGAAGTAAAAGCTTGAGTCAAAACACATAAACAGTTGAGTAAAACAATTAGTGGTTTTCACGATCGAAACCATAGTCTTATTCAACACATTCTCACTTTATTCTCATAGTTTCTATTATATATAAGTTTTATTGCTATTTAATATTACTCTATTGTTGAGTGCACAATAAACTCGTGAATTGGGTCGATATTGTTAATTAACATTTTAGTCACAATTATAAAAGTAACAGAAATTAGAAATAAAAAGTGAAGCAAAACATAAAATAACATTTTAGAAAATGGTTAGAATGCGCCGGAATTCGAGGTTTTCATGCTCTCAATAAAAAGCCTTGACTAGAATCCAGCAAAAGTTGATAAATACTGTATATTAAGATGATTTGTTGCAAATTATATTTGCCGAAATACAAATGATCTTCTGATATAACCTCCGATTGTAATTGAAAAGTATTCAAAATGCATGCTTTGTTCATGTGTTGAAAAACCAACGAAATGAGCCCTAACACCACATAATAACTTATTGAAAGCTACACAAAACGACCCCTTCAGTCCTTCTAACGTGTTAACACTTCAATAACCTGATATACTTCTTAAAAGTTATCGCCGGCACCAAAACCAACTATTATGGACGCCATCGCGCAAAAACTAGTATCGCACCAGTAGTAGCACTTATCAACTCCAGTATTACTCGATTAGGGCTTTAAAAAGAGTTATTTTGTGGCTGCAGAGCAACACCAATTACGATATTGTAAATTTAGTGCAAACTTTTTCGGTTCATCCTTTTTTGTCACCTTTGACGGACTCTACAGGCGGTGAAGAAGAGTTTTGTATTGTATGCGATGACTAAATAAAGTTTACATAACAACAATAGTTATAGAGTATTAGCTTTAAATGTTGGGATGGCATAACATGGTTGCTATTATGATATAGATCATACTTTTTAAGCTGCTTTTGTATTGTTGAACAGTTCGTGAGCCATTTTATTGTGAACCGGCCATTATCTGAAATGGAAATGTTAGTTTCATTAGAATGATTGAATGCAATATTAAATGGTGGATCTACTAATCTAAGGCTTTTGTTGCAACAACTGTGATATGTGAGTACCGGTTTCTTGCAATAATAATTGCAGTTTTTGATATCCTTGTTGCAAATGTGAACCTCCTACAAATTGTGAGCTATGATCTCTCTTGTGCTCTTTCGTACTATCTTTAAAGAATTACAAAAAGAAATATTTCGCTTTTATCATAAACACACATCTGCTTCGAATCTTTTTGATTTACATTAACTACAAGACTATCAAAATGAAAATCCAATCTAAATAATAGTCACAATTCACGATTGATTCATGTTAGCAGTGAAATGGGCTCATAATTTTGAAATAGTTAATTGAAATAATGATTAGTAGAAACAAATGACATAAAGTGTCATTTATCTTGAAGTTCACTACTCTCTACTCTCCTGATTAAGTATTAGCCCAATAAGACTCAATTTACTCGTTTAACAAATAAGTGCAGTAAGTCATGAACTGATCGTGAATCGAAACAAGAAACAGACCGCAAAAGTAACACTCGAAATGCAATGCAAACAAAATGAAGTGAATTTGAATGGATTTGATTTATCTCTATTAATTAAAATGAAAATCAAACGAATAGTAATAAAAATATGTTTCTAACATTTAACTTATTTAACTTTCAAGGCCTAAACATTGCATATATTGTATAGAGACTGGACGGGCTCTTTTTGGTTATGATCCCGAATAGCTAACGGCAAAATCACTCCCCCTTTAGTTTTAAGGTGGAGTGCAGGGGATTTTTGCTTTGCTTTCATTTCCCTCTGTTAGTTGTATTAGTTGTTGGAAAAGAATTTTCCAATTAAACTCGAAATGAAGAAAAGAACTCAAAACTCGTTTCATTTTCATTTCATTTGTTTTTAGTATTTTTTATTTCAAACTTCGTGCTCAAAGCTGACAATCGAACCACTCCCCCATCAGCAGCTTCTTCTAAGACTTGGCGAGTTCTCATCCCCTTCGGACTGTTCCCCTTTCGACCTTTTTTTGCTTTATTGCAATTTTCGAATAAGTCAAAAAAGAGAAAACACAACTCGAATGCGAGACGAGAGAAATATTTTTGGTTTTTGTTTTAATTGGCAGCTGCATTGGCTGCACATTGAAAATAAATTGCATTTGTTTGCTTCATAAAGTGGATTTCTGTCAGTCTAATGTGTAATATACTAGTATTTACAGTATAAACTATTTTCCAGAATATACATACACTTATGGTTAAAGGCCTTCTTTTCATAGTTGTCTCCCCTCTCAAGCTTTACTGTATTAGATGTGGTGCAAAAGTTTCCCATTTTTGCGTTTTGTTAACAATCAAACATGTATTTCTATTATGTGACCAAAATAAAAGCCACAACTTGTATGTATGGTCTTATCTCTAATCGGCTAATCGTATTCATCTATTTGACACCACATACACATCAAATGCAATGCAGTGAAGTTCACACTTTCCATAAATTTAAAAAATTTATCCAAATCAGGGGTTCCGTAAGTTATTTGTTAGTGTGAGAAATGTTGTGAAAGAGAGAGTCAGTCCAGAGCAAAACGCTAAACAACTTGAAGTGCTAAAAGGTTAGGCTTTGCGTAGAGAACATGGATAGCATGGATAGCATAGCGGAAAATCAAATAGATTTATGAGCAGAAAAAAGTGGATAAAAGTGAGACAAAAGGAAAGAGAGATGCAGTCAGAATAAGTACTGCAATAAGAGAGCAAATGCAACAAATGCTGTAACATTACATTTACTCCACTTCTTTTTCTCATTGCTTTCCGTTTTGGTTTTGCAAAGCTCAGCCCGCAATCGATTGAATGCTTGTCTCACTCACTCTCACACTCTCTAACAGTCTCTTTTGCGTAGAACCATCTTTTGCTGTATTGCTCTTTCTCTCTTTCTCTTTCGTTTCGTCTCATATGATTTTCTCTCTTTCTATCTCTCTCTCGTAAGCGCTACTTTAGTGCATTGAATGATAATATAGGTTCAATTCTAGAGAAAGACTCGCAATCGTATTTGCGCTATATAACTATAATTCCATTTCAGATGCAATGACAATATATATACAATTGTCTCTCGCAACAGTCTGTCATCACACACTATTTTACAGCATATTTACAGCATATATCGATCAAATTTTCAATTAATATTATAATTTTAATTGCTTAACCTTTTTTACAACATACAGATAAATAAATCTAAATAAAAGCTATAAATTTTGGTTCGAAAAGCAAAAATAAAACCCAGTTTATTAGGAATGTGTCAAAAGGTAGTATTGCATAGTAAATGAATGGCATAACTTTTTGGATTGCATTAAAATAGTAATACGTGAATGAAGCAAAATGTGCTTTATAGTGACAGCTGTTTCAATAGTGATAATGCCGACTCATGTTTGACTTTAAGCTTTTCTCTTGTTTTTATTGCACTTCTCACTGGCCTCACTTCACTATTGCTCATTATATTGCACACTATATATATTCTCAATACTTCTCTTTGTTTCATTGCTCAACGACACTAATTCTCACTATCACTAAAACCAATGCGTTCATGTAGTTCTGGTTCTGACAGAAATCTCAAGCATTAAAAAGTCGAACTCTAAATGAAAAACACAAACTTTTTCAAAAACTTCATAAGTTATTCAGTTTGACATAAGTTTGACATTCAGTGCTTCTAAAATGTTGCGTAAATAATGTTACAAATTTTGAGCTAAATTCTAGTTAATTAGTTTGGATTCAATTATATGATGACTTTTTTTGACTGACTTGA
>JAQFZT010002018.1:0-12831 GCA_034696325.1 Camisiidae sp. | reverse complement strand
GCTTTAGAACTATACTGTCGTATCTGTAATGTTATTTCAATTAGAGATACGACAGTATAGTTCCAAAGCGACGATATAGCTAAACATTAAGAAATTAACCATCAAATGATCTAAAACTATTAAATTTCTCATTTCAATATTGAAAATTCGAGAAGTTCGAGAGTTAGTTGAGACCCCACCGAGACTCGAGTCTCGAGGCAGAAAAAATCGAGACTCAAGATTCTCATTTCTCGAAAATACCGACCTCTACTTTCAACCCTTTTTGAGAAAAAGCAAAGAGAAGAGCTAAGGATTACGTTTCTAGTAAACTAGAGAGAAACAAAATGGTGAGAAAAATATAATTTTCTAATGAACTCGAAAAAATCAAAGGGATACCAGAGTATACTTTTCAGTAGACACAAAAAACTCAAAGGAGATTAAAGGGTACCTTTTCTGTAAAATAGTAAAGGGTGACCAAGGTACACTCTTTAATTTCCAATTTTGCAGAACCCTTTGAACACCCTCAGCTTACATCCATCTTGCAGGAGTTGGTTAACAAACATTACAAATAACTTCAAATTAAATATAAATACATAGGAGTTGTCTCACATTCAAATCACAACTTGCTCTACATAATATCTATTCTACAGTGTGTAATTTGATGGATAACATATAGGAAGCATTGACTGAATACCTTTAAAATATCTGTTTGTACATCAAAGCAATACACCACAAGATTTTATATTGAGTTGAATGAAATTATTTGATTGATTGATAGTTAAAGTATAATAATTACGAAATTAATTTTAATAAAAAACTTCAATTACTATTATTATTGGATTAAGCATTTTTGGGTAAAATTTAAACTCATTATAAACTCTTTTATTCAAAGTTTCAATATATTCAACATCAGTTATTCTCGAAATTACAAAAAAGAATGAATACTGGGAATTGATCTCAGTTAACATTTGCAAGCATTTTAGAGTTAGAGGCCATTATTTCTAGAATTGTTTTAAATTATCAAATATCTCAATATAAAATAGTTATGAAGGGTATTTATTTGAGGTACAAATAGACTTCCCATATAGCGTCATTTAAAATACACACTGTACATCTGAGACTATAGTAAATGATAATTTATATTTCTTATATAACCATAGCAAAAGCTAAACAAAAATCTACAAGGGTCCCCTTTTGGGTTTTTTCAAATTTTTTATTCAGTCTTAATATGTAATGCAGTTTTTCTTCAATTTTCAAAATATATTTAGAGTTAAACATCTCAGCATTGAGAATCTTGTCATAAATTTTTAAGAAAATCTCAATAATAATAAATATTTAATCAATAAACAACAGGTATGTTAATGAATAATTTCAATTTGTAATCAAATAAATTATTCATGATTTTTAAAAACAAATATCTATTATAGCTTTTCAAAGTATTATATCGTTTGTGCGCAGATAACATATACTGATAACACAAAATAGTTTGATTTCAACTTTTTATGACTTGAATACAGCTTTTGATTAACTTATTAAGTATAAATTTACACTGTAATGTCCGGTTTGGAGTCTCGTCCTTCACCCAAACAGCACATCTCAAAATCGGACAATCTGGTCAAATTTACTCGAATTTGCTCTGTCATTTTCCATAAATTCATCTGCATCTCAAAGCCAATATTCCGGAAAGTTTAATAATATGGGTTCCTCTCCGAAGAGGCTTGTCCCATATTCGAAAGCTCAGTTTACTCATACATATGTCAAAGATATAGGCAAGCTTTATTGTAAATATAACTTTATAGGACAATAGATTGATAACTGTTAATGGAAATAGTCTTAAAAATAATAGATCTGATTGATATCTTCGATCACAAATGCAATCAATTTTTTTGAAAATTCCTGAAATAAACTTTTAAGTCCATTAAAAAATATTGAAATTAATTGTAGAATCTCACGTTTCATTTCCATAATTCCTTCAAATAAATTAATAAATAATATGAGTTTATCTGCTTCCTCGATTAAATTAATTTCTCAAAATAAACTTTAAATTTTGGACAAAAAATGAATAAAAGTTTTACACAGTCTTTCAATTTAGATAAAACAATGGATGACTTGAAGTCATGGGTATTATCTAAAATGACTTTAATCAACATTCTTTTTAGGCAATAATCTTTACATATTGTGCTCAATTTGTGGTTTTGCTTAATTGACTTTGATAACCAACTCGTTGCGTTTCCAAACTTCTAATATTATTTGAAATCTAACTTTAATCCAAAAAAACTTCCTTTTTAACCTTTGTTATAATAACACAGTTATCAATTAATTTTATTATAATTTTTGTATAATTTCAAATCAAGCCTTTCCATTTTATGGAGAGCATGAGATAGGAATAGTCTTAAGAGTAGGAAATAGATTAAACATGCCTTTTTAATCATATGCCAGGCTTTTTCACTGCTGATTAATTCACAGTTTTTCCTGATTGGGTGGTAAATTTTTGCCTAAACTGGCTAAGCTACACAATACAATCATTAAATAGAGTGAAGTTGAGAAGCTTTATTACATACTTCAATTATTGTTAAGATAAAGGAAAATAATACTGTGAGAAAATAAATCAAAAGTCGATTAGTCAATTGATACAGTACAAGGATAGTAGGCTAATAATTTGAGTTGTTATCAATTTATTAGAGCATAAAACGACACCTTAAAAAAATTCATGTATAAAAATTTCAATTTCAATATTGTTGAAAAGTTTATTTATTAAAATAAAATAAACTCAAAGCTCTTACTTTGAAATCAAGACAATTTATCATAAAAAATCAGTTAAAGGGGGTGAGTATCTCAGTTTGAGAAGTTGACTCAAACCTCTTAGATAGTAAATTGACAGTAAATTTCAAAAATTTTATTTCTTCCAAAAAGGCATTAGTTATAAATTAGGAATCAATTCGGAGTGGTGATTAATCATTGATTCAAGCATCATCACATGATCGTCGGTGAGTCTCATATTGACAATATAAATAAACAAAATAGCCTTTGATAATTTGTTATTAATATTTATAAGAAAACACATTTCATTAGCAGTCTTTCAAATGAACTCTTTCAGTTTTAAACGATATCGCTATATTGAAAAAAGTGGTAAGAAATGACAAAGTCATTATGGTACTTAGCATTTTAACTGGTTTCATAATTTTAATTTCAATTCAACAAAGTTGATGTTCTTAATATATGTATGCATATTCAATATGGAGTCTAATTTGCAAAAATTGCGTAAGCATATAGGCTATAATATTAAAACAAGTTATCTAAGTTTATAACTCCTCTTAACTTAAGTTTATATCTACTTAACTAGTTTTTCTTTTAAGGCCTATATGCTGACGCATTTTTGCAAATTAGACTCCATATATGAAACATAATTTAAAATTATTTCAATAAGTGCTTTAGATAATTTTTAAGATATCACTTGAATGAAATAGGCCATTTTGAAGGTTTAGCTACTCATTTCTGATATTTTATGAAATATTAATTCAAAAAATATTTCTCAAACCTGCAAATAATTCAGTAATGAATGTCTTCTGGGTTATCTCTCATAATTGTAATCTATTTTTGGTTTTTTCAACTTAATAATAATTCATTTTTTATTTTTTCTTAATGGAAAAAGTTGTTGATAGGGTATTAGAATCTGATCATCTATAAATTTTGACAAATAAAATGAATAGCTGTCTTATGCATTTGGTCAAATTGTTCAAATTCTAACAAAAGTTATTATTTAATTAAAAAGAGATACTTTTATTTATATATTAATCATATTGTGCATTCATTAATGCACATTAATAGTGAGATTAAATTCATTTGATCAAAACCTTTTAAATACAAATAATTCAAATTTGTAACTAATAGTACTCTAAAAATGAAAATATAACCGAAGAATGAGGAACAGATAGGACTTCAAACCAAAAGCTTTACCAGTCAATATCGAATAAGATTTTACAGAACTGTAAAATTTGGTATAAGTCACCTCTCTAGGGGATGAAATTGGGGGGGGGGGTGAGGTAGCTATTTTTTAACCTTCTCCCCCCCCCAACTTCTTGAACATATATATGTATGTGTCCACTAGCTAGAACCACCCGTTCCCGAGAAATAAATTTTTGAAAATAAAGTTTCCCATAGGATCTCATTATGAAAATTTTTGTTTTTTTATAATAGGCTTCTATGTGGATGACCCGTCCTTATGTATAATACATCGTTGGATTCAGTTAATTGAGATGATTCTTCTGATACCTCACTTGACTAGATCCGGTCCAATTCTGGCCACTTTTCAATGTTTAACTCAACTTGGCCTTAAATATGGTAAATATATTGAATAGGTAAATGTTATAATATTTTGATGTTTTTTCATTTTTGTAGCTCTTAATTATTCAAGATTTTCAAATGATCAGAAGTAGATGGATTCGAACCATATGAAGTCAAGTGAGGTATCAGAAGAATCAGCTCGATTAACTGAATCCAATGATGTATCATACATTTGGGTGTGGTGTCAAAAAAATTTTCCTCAAACAAGCCATTATAAAAAAACGAAAATTTTCATAATGGGATTCTATGGGAAACTTTATTTTTGAAAATTTATTTCTCGGGAACGGGTGGTCCTAGCTAGTGGGCATATACATGTATGTATTCAACAAGTCAGGAGGGAGAATTAACAAAATACCTACCCCACCCCTCAATTTTATCACCTAGAAAGGTGACTTAAATTTAATCCAAGTTTGAATGCCTAGGCTTCCAGTGGAAAAGAAGTGCAAATTTTTTATAGGTCTGTGGAACTTTTTTTCATGACAATAAGCACTCAAATTTTTCTTGAAGTCAAAAATACTTTCAAAAAGTGTGAGACAAATATATTAACAGATAATTTGATATGTCGTCACCCTTGGGCTAGATTTGACCAGGAATTGACTAGAATTATTCGGTAATTGAAACCAAACCAGAGATAAACTTTTGGATTTGAATAAATGAAAATATGAAGCTTATGATAAGGTATTTGAATTCATTATTAGCTCATTTCATCAAAAAAAAAAAAAAAATTAAATTGGAAAATTATAGCTTTCAGGTGATGATGTGTTGAAGAGCAAAGCTAAAGGGAACCAACAGTTTTTATATTCATATTTATATGCATTTATAATAATGACTTCTAAAGAATTAAATTAATCAAACTCTTTAATGGACAAATAGTCTATTAAATCCAGAGAGTTTTGACCTTACCCCCTATTTTCGGTTCATGAATCCCACTTAGCAGGTCTGTAATTATGAATCTCTGAACTAAGTTAATCAATTCTGAGAGTTAATAATGAAGTTTTTCTCTAAACTTAAAATAAACTTTATTTGAAAAACGGTTTTTTTTGAAGAAGTTTTGTGTGTGTACTAGAATAACCTAGTGTGTATAAAGCAACTTAAAAGTTTAAAAAATTGGATTTAAAATCAATCTTAATAACTAAGAATTGACTAGAATTTTTCGGCAAATTATTAGGTGACATTTAAAGACAATTTTTTCAAGCCTGATGTGATCGAATATTTTACCCAAATATTTTCAAAGTGGAAAGTTCAAAAAATTCAACTGACTAGAACCTGAAAATAAGATTTCTAAATAATTTGATATATAAAGTAGAATTGAAAATTGATGATTAAATTATTCGAGTAATGCAAAATATGCTACTTTTATGAATAATTTACATGAATTTTGAAATATTATTATTATATTCTATTGTCATGTCATGTAATCATTTCTTCTTTTTTATTTCCATTCTAATTAGGATAACCAGATGAGTAGTTTTTAACAGGACTTTTGGGTTCAAATATATTTATTTCCAATTAAAATGAGATCTTAGACCCTTTTCATAATTCATTTTTCTTATATAGTTAATTGAAGATTGTAATTAAAAATGTGTATATAAAAACAGACTATTTCATTTGTTCTCAATTGATGATATGCGTATCATTAAGTGTTATGCGGAAGTAAAATTAAATAATTTGATACTTGGCCAGTTATTTGAGCAAATATAAAAAATACTAAGATGTCACAGATATCAGAGTTGGAAAATAATATTTCTATGAAATTGAGAATATGAATAATAACAAATTGAAATTATTTTTGTATAAATTTGGGAACGGTCTTTGACTTTTCACGCGAAGTATAAAACTTTAAAACTGTAACCAACAGGTCAATGGAACTAGGGATGCGGGAATTAGGAAGACAAAGATATATCATTTGTTTCAGCTCAACAAACGGTATCAGATGAGACTTATGATGACAATGTAGGCTTCAAATCCATCCAAACAAATCTTGACTCAAAATAAATCAGTATTATCTAAAGAATTAAGAACGACAGCTATTAGATACAGTTTACCGGTTTAATGGATGACACCATTTGATTGAGTTCGACAAGCAAAGCAAATGACCATAGGCGCTATTCTCTACCTCCCCCCTAGAAAATTGTTGAAACTCCCAAAAAATCTCAAATCATCCCTAACTAAATATCGGAGATAGCCATTTTATTTAGCTAAACAAGCAGAGTCGAATGACATACTTTATAATTTTGTCGCTGTTTCAAGCTCTCATAAAATCCAATCTTATTGTACAAATTTTTATATAAAAACTCAATTTAGCGCTTGTAACTACTTATGTATTCATCCAAAATCAGTCGAGGTTATACTCTTTCAACACTGCTTGTTAACCTTTTAAAACGTAGCTATCTTGGAATTTTAATTAAAAGGGATTTTTTCATTTTTGAAGCTGGTTTTGGAGGTTTCAACAATGTTTCGGGGTGCTATATATCGCCTATGGTTGTTTACGTTGCTTTTCAAGCTGTTTCTAGCTCCCCCTACTATCAAAATCTCACAAAATCTTGTGTCTCAAAGGTGAAAGTTTACCATAATTAATATTTGATATAATTTTGGATTTAAAATGACTTTTTAAGTATTACGATAAATTATTTTACCTTATATAACTCAAACGATAGGTCATCACTTCTGATCACTTAATATTTATACTAATATGAAAATATTTCAGATTTAAGTTTTCATTCAAAAGCGCTTTATTAATATTAACTCACTCTATAAATCAACGAATTAACTGCTCATATAAATCAAAATAACATTCATTATCGGTAAATAAATGAATTGGCGGTGACTTTTAGTCTTTAGGGTTCAGAGAAATTCACGTGTAATCAAACGGTATCAAGATGTCATTCGATTCAGATTGACAAGACTAGTAGAACAAGTTTATTCTCTTACAGTTTTAGTGATTTTTTCCGGTCTGTTATGTTTTTGATGTTGATTTAGGTTATATAAATTAGTTATGTAAAATCCGAGGCGGCGGTAGGTCAGCGCCTAATGAGGAAGTTCTAGCAAAGACTCTTCGGTTTAGTTAGGTGATAATTTCAGTTCAGGTGCTATGGAGTTAAAATTGGTGTTGTTAATTCAGCTTAAAGAGTTGAATCGAATGTTTATCATACTTTTTGTTTAGGGAGGGTTTGTAATTTTTGGGTTATGTCTTGTTAGATTTCAGAGGAGCGAGAAAGTCATGAAGGAACTTCATTCAATTCTGCTTGTTGAGCTGCGTCGAATGAGCTCCTCAATGATCCTCTAAATCATGACCGCCTATCTTAAAATCAAAGGCTAAAGATCAAATTTCTTTCTAAAATAGTCACAAAGGCAAAAAAATACAACTTTAGGAATTCATTAATGAGCAATTTTCTAAAACATTTTTGATAATCAGAGTTTTAAAAAAAGTTTTGCTATTATTAAATTCTGAGTAATGTTTAATTGCCAAAAATATTATGTAGTAGACTAGGTTCAGAACTGAGGGCTATATAATGAACAATAATGCTCAACAAACGCAACGGTATCCAAACCTAATCAAATCTACTTCCATATGAAATTTTTAATCTACCCTAAATATTGTTTATTTATACTAGTAATAACGATACTATCAATAGTTATATTAAACTCTAAATAAGTTTAAAGTGACATTAAAATCTTAATCAATCTACTGAACTTCAATATTGAATTCTCAATTATTAATATATTCTAAAATACTCATCCATCAATTTAGATTGAAAATGGCTTTGTCGAAAAACTACTATAGCCACAAAAACAGAGGTAGATTAGAAATAAGAATAGCTGATCTGCCTAGGAAATCAGATGACTGGAATATATATGAGATGGAACAAGCTCCATCTATTGACAAAATAATGCTCGAACAAGTAGTCAGCAATCGCAATTATGGAATGTATTTAACGGAAGTTATGAGCAAAGATAAAAGTTTCACACAGTTGAGAGGCTATAATTCAACTCCATATAAGTTCAAAAGAGCTATATCTACATTCAATATTTGTAGTATTTATCCCCGTTACAATCAATCTAATCCTGCAAAGTCGGTTATCGGTCATTTGATTGATACTAAAATAAAATCCCATAGAGCTATGATCAGCCACAAACTCGAATCTAACTTCCCTGGTCATAAAGATATCGAATCTGACTTCAAATGGCCAGAAAAATGTGATGGGTTGAAGATTATTTACTTTGATAATACTTCGGGTGTTTTTTCAGATGAAATGGTAAATCGTTATTATGCATCGCATGAAGAGAATAATTGGATATCTAAATTTGGTTATAATAAACCTTTTAACTATCATAACCATGAATTTGCCGGTAATAGAGCTGTAATTGCTGTTAGAGGTATAGTTTTTTAATTGAATTCAACTTTGCATTCAGAAAGTATTTTCAATCTATCATAACTAATAGATGTATATCGATTTTTAAAGATAACAAAAAATACTGATACAATTTTTTAAAATCTAAAAGTTGCAGCAATATATGGTTTTAAAATAGGTCAATCTTAGCTTAACCGACATAATTATAGAACTATGAAACATTTTTGAAACTGTTTCACTAACGTAATTTTCTAGTTAAGATGATTTGATTACGTAAAATCATCACACTTAAATGTATTAATCAGGAATACAAAACTATTCCTCGACTATTCCGTCTCTTTCAGGGATTAGATACTAGGAGGTTCTAGGCAGTCTTAGATTGTCTGGAGAAAAGTCGTTTGACTCAGCTCATAAAGTGAAATAAGACGAGACCACTTTTGACATTGTAGAGTCTTTTGAAATCATTGTCAACTTATAACTGAAGATACCAACACAAAAATTTAAGATAATAACTTGACTTCGATTTTACACTACTTATGTCTATCTAAGATCCTCCGACTTCCCAATCATTTCAAGCTTACCGATTATTATTATTATTAACTTATCAATTACTGCTCTCTGAGTTTACCATTTTTTAGAATGCCCTCTGGTGCCAATATAGCACAATTTATCATCAACCTATGGATTTTTTTATTAAATTGTGTCATAAGAGTAAGAATGTCATAAAATTGGTGATATATCTTGAACTAAAATTTTGATGATTAAATATTAATAAAATGCTGCTGCCTTATTTAAAAAAATTTTAACTAAAAAATTGATTTGAAATTTTTTTTCTATGAAATGAAAGGAGACATCAAGTTCAATAACATTAATAATGAATATCCAGATAAAGCAAAGTTGGTTAATGAAGTGGCTCATTTTGGCCTTAATTCACAAAATAGTGACGAGAAGCCTGTTTATGTACTCAAACCAAAAATTAATAATGATTTAAGTCTTTACGCAATTAACAGCGAATATCATACAGGAATGCGTAAAAATAAAACTGTAGTCATCGATATCAACGATAACAGTGTCATTGAGCTGATGTCTTGGACAAATGGGATCAAATATATTGAGGAAAGAAAAAAATATCCAATTCCTCAAACAATTCCTGCTGATGTCTGGCTCGAATTATAATTCGAAAAATACATCAATCATTTACATTTATACTTTTTATACAGGGTATTTCAATAAGAACGCACCATATGAATATTGACAAGCTTTTTAAATAAAAATTTTTTTAAAAATATTGATTTGATTTTTTTGCGTTTTGAGCATTTCGAAGCATTTATGAAATTTTTAATGATTTTTTAATTTTTTAAAAAGTTTTTGATCATAGGTTTTTTAATTGAAAATTCAAAAAAACAATTTCATACGGGTTCAGCATTAATAAACATTTTTGTGAGAATTAAATTCAATATTTTAAGTTTTCAAACAAGTTACGTTTTTCAAGAAATTTGGATACCAAAAAGAGATTAAGATAGATTTTTTAAAAATACAGAATGTTATAAATCTAAATGAACAATAAAAGATTGAACGTTCTAACTTTTTTTTCACATTGATCATTACTAATTAAAATAGATTTTTATACCTTTTATTCGAGTTTATTAATTCTCTTCGTTAGGATGAAAAGTTAAATAAAACTTCCTTTTTGATGAATTGCTTTACAGTAAACAATTTTCTCATTTGGGTTTTGTAGTATCGAATTTCCATTTCTAAATTCCCTTACAATTTTATTTTAATAATTTTAAATAAATTTCATCGATTTATTTAAATTGAATTTCTTTCCAACAACTTTCCTCCATTACCTACAATCCGTATTTAACCCACGCAAAAGTCAAATCAATCATCGAAACTTGTGCACTAGATTTTACTTTAACGTTCTTAGCCTCACCTCACCTCGTCTATTTCACATCAAATAATTCTTTACAATCTTATTTATATAAGCAACGTTTGTGCATAATGCCGGCAAATATAAATTGAAAACACCACTTATGTTTATCTCATTGACATTTAATTTCTTATCTCCAAAAATAAGCATAAAAGTTTTTTACTTTGAGAGAGAATGTCCTTTTTATTTAATATTTAATTCTATTTGAAAATTATCTAACAATTTGAACTTCAGAATACAATTCGTAATTTTATTTTGTGTCCACAGAGTCCTCAAACTTGTATTTAAATATATTTGCTGGATAAAGCGAAAGTATTTATACCTTTATAATGAAATTGATGAGTTTATCTAATAGAAGTCAAAACATTCTCTTATAATTCACCTGTGCTCTTATATCCTCTTCACAGCATTAAACTTGATAAAATCTGCAAATTGTTTGGTTTCTAAAGTACTTAAGACATCGAACATCTTGAGCCCAATATAGATATATTAATGCAATAGATAATAATTAAGTATGTGAATTGATTATAGTCATCTTCAATAAAGGTTAAATTATTTTTAAATAAAAATTTTTTATAGTTGTTTTGGTATATGAATATTGAAAAGTCCGGATTTGGAATTGTGTTCCTGAATTTAAGCTAAACTTCCTAAATTTAATGGAATTCTCTTGGATTAAAGTCTATTTCCCTCGTTTCAAGATAACATTTAGCTAAAACAAATCTTTAAAAAAATTCAAATTTCAAACTCAAATATAAAAATTATTTCAGGATAAGTGTTTTTAGAAGATATTGTAATTTCAGAGCGTTCAAGTTTAAAAAATCATTGGATGGAGATTCTCCATTAGAATAAACTAGAAAGATGTGAAAATAAAAGAAATATTATTTAATTAATTAGCTTTTATTTAAAAAAATACTCATAAGTATTGATATACTGATATAATATACGCTTTAGTCATTTTGAAGCTTAAAGATATGTACACTCGTTGACACAATAATGTTTTATAGTGGTGAATAAACAACTAATGTTGTTAAGTTTCACATCGATATTGTAATAAACATCAATGTAATTAGAATGTGATACTAAGCAATATCACCACTATGAAGCATTATTGTGTCATTGCCTGTATTATAGCTATAAATGAGTATTTAAAAAAAGTTTTTTTTGAACTTTAAGTTTCTACTTTTCCATGTTTTGTTAGTCGATGATATAAATTGTCACTTTTGACCCATTTGAGCGACCCTGTCGGTTGAGTGAAATTGAGGTGAACTGAATAGTCGACTGCAGCGTTAATCGACGTAGATTAAAAAGCTGAGTTGGATTAAATCACTTCTCAAATCACTTGAACTCTAGAAATATCCAACCTAACCCAGCGTTGCTACCTTTTGTTCTTGTCACAACTGAACAATAAAATATTAAAGTTATATTTAAAACTTATATGTAAAATTTAAAATTTTCATTTGAAAATATAGAAAAGACGTTCTGAATCGGGATAATTGGACAAAAGATTTGACTTTGGACAAACATTAAGAATTCACAAAATTGTATTTTCTTATAGTTTTTTAAATGTGTTAAACAATTATTGAAACTTTGGGGAAAATCTGTTTAGCATTAAGAGACCTAATGTGCACACAATTCAGATCTAAAAACTGCTAAAGCAAATCTTCTAAAATTACTTTTATCTCTATTTCTATTATAAGATTTATATTTAATGAGTTTTATTGAAAAGCGTCCAGTTGAAAGATCTTCCTAAAACTGGACTGTTTTAAAAAAATATTAGTAAAGAATTTTTGACTCATACTTTTTAAAGTTTTTTTGATAAAAAATAAGATGCTTTTATGACAAAAATGCCCATGGATCTAGTATAAACTTCATCTTTATGAGTCACTTACTTACTATTTGCCTTAAAGAGGGACCAGGTTACTTTTTGACTCGACCGGTAGGATCAACTCCCAACCGCAATTATATAAAGGGTGTCTATTAATCTGGTTGTGCTGATATGAGATTTTTTTTTTGAGAAAATTTTCTATTGCGTTGGGTCAAAGTTATTACATGATTAACGTTGATATATAAAATATAATTAAAAGAATAAAAATGATATCATATTCAATTGAAAAATACCAGGTGTGTCATTAAGTTTTAAGCGCAGCGCCCCCTGAGGGTAATTAAGAAAAACTGAAATAGCCATTTTTTCCTTAACATTTCATTGCTTTATATTCAAAATTTCAA
>JAQFZT010002017.1:0-12834 GCA_034696325.1 Camisiidae sp. | reverse complement strand
CACAAAATATCATTTTTTATACTATACCCGTTACTCTGCAACTTATATTAGGATTGAAATGAATTTTTTTCTTTTTCACTTTTAACTTAAGTATTTTTATATGAGAATTAGAGTCACATTATTAAACGCGTGTAGTGATTAAGCGATTTTGAACCCAATCTTTACTCAATTGAAATGTACAGGTCATTTACAATAATGGGTTTCGATTTTTCTCTATTAGCTCTCTATAAGAATAACAATTCTGCTATAGAACGCGCTCATTTACAAATCATAAATTCAAAATATGAGTCTCTGTAGTACCAATTACTTAGTGTCAGGTGTTTGTCCGCAATAATGTAATTTGATTTTTAAGTGCGAGCTATTGTTCTATTTATTACTTATAGAGAGAAATGATAACCCATTATTGCAAATGACGCGCACATTTGATTAGGTTCTAATGGTTTATTGATGCGCGCGTTTAATAATGTGACTGATTGTTAATTAATTGAAATTGAAAAACATGAGTAGCGAAGCTACGGGAACTGCTGGTTTAGTTATATAGATTTGAATTAATACATCAAATAGATTCTCAAATAGATTCAAGTTATCAAATATTTGCACAAAAAGAAGAGCAAAAGTTGCAAAAATAAACGTTCATAAGAGAAAATTTTCAAATGTCTTTCAAATCTTGAATAAAAATATCAATTTGAATAAATGAATAAATTAGACGTATTTTAAAATATTAATATTATTATATATTATTATTTATTTCCATGTCATGTGTTATGTAATCCAAGCTAAACACAGGTAATAAGCATTTAAATTCATGAATTAAGTATAATTGTCACACGATTTTAAGCTAATTTTCGATTTGGGCGCAAATTATTGGTTGGATTTGATTTTAGCCAAGAGTCATATCACAAATAAGAAAAATCTGCTTTATAGTTATCGATAACTCATATTGTTTGAGTTTAACTTAAGTGGTAGGTTTACATTTGAGCTTTCATATATTGAACTCATTTTAATGCAAATCTCTAATCAATATTTTAAACAATATATCAAATCTGTTCTCATTGTATAATAATGTATGACTTGAAAAACTTTCAAACATTATAATTATTAAATGAGACGAATGTGAAAAACATTTTTGACTCAATAGTTTGAACTTTTTGATAGAGAAAATGTTGATTCTCACCATTCCATAGGGGGTATCCCTGATAGTTGAATGCATCTGAAGAGTGTGGCTCATAAACAACAACAGGTCCATCGTGTTCAAGAATGAACCTCAAGTGTGAGTCATCCCATTCGAGATGACTCGCTTCAAGAGCGCGATGGAAGATAGTTCGAGGTAGAGATGCGTTTGAATTGTTTGATGATCTTCTTGTGCCCAAATGTAATCGCGAAGAAGCTGTTCTATCTCTGTCTTCGTCTTCTTCATCTGATGAATCGAAGAGTGGAATTCTTCTTCTATTATTCACATTCATTGGACGAAAGTCTGCATCTTCTAGAGGGCAAACATGAAGTCGAGACCATCTTTCTAGTAAAGCCCTCCAGTGTTGCTTTTCTGAGTGAGTGCTGTGAGGATTGAGAACAACACAAACCCAAAGAGCTCCCAATTGATCCCATAATTGTCGACATTTATCAGTCATAGGAGTACCCTATTTATAATGATTATATTAAGATGAATTGCATTTATATAGCTCTACATTATTTAGTGTATTACAAATGAGACAAATTTGAATAGATTTAAATAAATTAAATGATTAACGAAGTGAACCTGTGATCTCCAAATAGGTAATCGGGGGTCTGCGAGGAACTGTTCAGTGATAAGTCTGAGCATTCGAGCGCCATTCGAGTCCTTCGCTCTCAACATTTCCTTAACCTAATGATTAGAGAAAATATCTGTAATTTCTTTTTAATTTTAAAATTATGCAAATCAAACACAAGATAAGACAATACATAAAATATAAGAATATGATAAAACACATACTTTGGCAAAAAGTGCATTGAGCTGTTTGTTGGCATTATAATATCCTCCCTGAGACAGATATGATCGAACTTGTTCGCTAACTTGTTCTTCATCGAGATGCCAACTGTGTTCATCTTCAGCACAGGCACCGGCTGTAGGATCAGGTGCGCCGGCAATCTTATTGATAATGGAACGCGTTTGGAGTATTTCATCAGCTAATTTCTGTGCCGTTGGCAACACTTCTGTGTGATGCTCTGCTATTAAATATTGAAGAAGTTTTTGCAATTGCTGGCGATCCAACTGTAGTAATGTTTCTAAAATCAAATTAAGATGAGAAGAAAATTGGATTATTTGCACTTTCATTGAATAACTTGAACCATAAACAGCATAAGTCTAATGTTATTTAATATCGTACCAGATATTGGAACACGTAGTAGTACAGAACCCGGATTTCGAATCCGATATAAAGCTAAGGCGACCACATGTTGGCACCAAAATATATCTTTCGTATCGCACGTACACGTAACTGAAGTTATTTTGCATCTTTAATTTTATATAACACATACGTTACAGGCGAAAAGAAAATATGGAATACATTAGTTAAACATATTAAATATGCATTTCTTTAAAGCTAACATTCTGTGAACAAATACTTTTTCGCTATGCAAATGCATGGACTTCAAAATGAGAAGAAAAACTCACTAAAATCAAACTTTAATTCAAGCAAAATAAAAGTTTGTGTTGGGAAAGCTCTAGAAAAGCAAATTTTGATGCAAATATTGATTTTACTTCTTCTTAGCATTCAAGTGAAAGTTCAACTTATTTCTACAGAAGCGTGACATTCGCCACTTTTCAAAACTAACACTTTTGAAGATCATATACTTGATTAAATCGCAAATTCTTTGCCGTAATTTCGAAAATATGACTTATTTTATATGAAGATCTACTTAACTTTTGTCAAATTAAATAAAAGATTGTTACTTATAACCTACAATTAAGAAATCAGCAACTTTTAAATTCAAATTTAATACACAATTCAATTTAATGTGAGAATACGAAATCATTAAAGAAATTATAATCTAAAATAAGATTGCAATTAAGTTTATGCCTATTTTATATAATCTCATTCATAATCATATATTTATATAGAATGTTGAGGTAATTAAACTAAAAATGACTCAAAATCTTCATTTGCTTGAAGTTAAAAAAAACTGTTATGAGGATTGTTGAAGATATACGACAAAAATAGTAATCCATCTTAAGTGTAATAGAACTCAAATTATGTTAAAATATAATCTGTTTCAATAACATTTCGATTTGGAAAAGTGTCATCAGTCGGAATAATGTTAAGTATTTGATTGATTGGTGAGAGTTAAGGGTATACACAGTACAAATCGGAATTAAGACGGAGTAAAATCTTTAAAATCAATAAACCGTTTATCTAGTATTGATTTGAACTTGAAGAAAAAGGATATCTGAGTTGATTTAGTTAACATTCGATTTATTAAAGATAGTTTATTTCAATCAACAATACAATTGTCAAATATTGGAGAGTTTTGTAGAGCTATTCTGATGAGAAAACTGATGAAAATTTTGTTGAGCATCATTTTCTTTACATTTATTTATATATGCTCTTTGCGAGAATATATACATAATTAAAATTGAATTTTTGCATATTTGCTCACCAGAGCTTAATTCAGGAAAGAGAGCAAAATGTAAGAGCAAAAAAGGGAGGAAAATGTTTGAAAGACTGCTGCGTTCGAACGATTTTTTGCAGAGGACTTAAATAATTCTACGATTAAAGTTTTGGCTAATATTGATCTTTTGCTTCATTGAGTTTGTCAGTTGATTGCGAAAGTTAACCCACTTAAATATGATCATTACCAGCGAAAAGATAATGCACTCAATTCACATTATATGTATGCAAAATGAAAAAATCGTGAAAAACTATCATTTTAGATAAGAGAGCAAATAATGGTTATTGTTGTCAAGAAATGTAGCCTTAAAGAGTGTTAGAAACTCTATTTTTCACTATTTAGATTGATTTCAAAATCAACAAGAAAAATCATTTGTCATCAAATGCATCATAAGCTTGAGCTCTCAATTAAGACGATTCCACAAGACATAAATAGTTTTCCAGTTTAACTAATTTATTGCTCGCCATTCAATAAATATTAGTATAAGCTATTAATTGAGGTATTTGTCTGAGATTTATGCTTGTTATGAATGTGATTAATATTGAATATAATAGTTAGCATTTGAATTCACAGATTAATTTGATTTGAAAGTGGCGAATAGAGTGTTCAAATTGGTTGTAATAAATCGTTACCTATCAAAAGTGATTGAAACCCTAAAACGTTTCTCAGGCTCAGGTGTATAACCAGATTGTTGTGGTGGAGATGATGATGATTTAGGCGTTACTGCGCCGCTCAGATGAAAGCCTAAAAAAACAAAAAAACATTAATTACTATTAGAGATTATAAGAGGGGAAGGAATTATGAGAAAATATATGTTCGTGCAATCCGTTCGAGTTTCTTTAGGGGCTCGTAATTGAATTTTTCAAGTGATTAATTGTTCAAATGAAAGCATACAATAATCAGCGAAGATATCATACTATAGTCACAGAACAATTTATGATTAAATTAAGTTCAATATCATATCAATTTTTGCTGTATATTGTTTCGGGTCATGAGAACAAAGAAAACGCCAAGTAATGGAATATAAGAACAAAGAAAAACGCCATGTAATGGCAAACTCAACGTAATTGTACTGAAACAAAAAATAGTAGCCTTAAGGGAGTCATGTTTGCAATTAAGTTGATTTGATACCAAGAGCTAAATTATAAATGTGAATTTCCTGTGAGTTAAGTGTCACTCGTTGACTGTTGACTGCAATTTTGCACAACACTGAATATGTCGTGATTTTTAATTAGCAATAAATGAATATTCGAAACGCCAACTTATGAGCCAACTTATGAGCCAACATATGAGCAGCTTATGAGCCAACATATGAGCGACTTATGAGCCAACGAATGAGCATTGTATTAATTTCCATTACAATTAGCTCACTATCACATCTAATTCAAATTAGATACTGGTTTAGGTTGAGCTCAACATACTGTATACAATAGAGCTCAACATACAATATGTAAGTTAAGTACATTTGTAGAGTATAACTATAGCCAACATCAATTATTGAGAGCTAATTCTACATACATATAATTTAAGAAAATGAAAGATGATTTTCTTCAATTAACTTACTCTTCAAAAGTGCTTTCAATTATTAATGCTTTTCTCGACAAAACCAAAAACTGCTATTGCGTGCATTTTGGCATAAATTTTCTACATTATATCAAACTTAGGATGAGAGACAACGCCTAATATTGTGCCTATCAATGCGTGGCGAATGCCAATCAAAAACATAAAATCAAAAATAGCAAATGACTGGCCCTCTGCACCTGCTATTTGTACTTTACATGATGTTACCAATTAGAGATTGGTTACTAAATAAGAAATGCCTGATATATAAGGGTATAGTTGAACACATTTGATGTCCTGACACTGTTCGCCATCATATGTTAATGATAATTGCGTTGGTGGACAAACGTTTTTCTAGTTTGTCAGTACTCTATAATATATCTCGTCTACAATTCCGGCACTGCTTTCAGTTGTGACTCGAGTACTAACAAGAAAAACTTGTGTAATTAATATATACACTCAAATTCTCATTACATTAAATTTATTCAGAAATCCTGAAAAAAGTATTTCAGTACAAAATATTAGGAATAGTTTCAACCAAAAATGCATAAAAGCTGTGTTACACTTGTAATAAAACATTCCCACTCAAAGTTCTATGTGAAAAATGCTGCATTTGATTATTTTTTTGATATTTAATTTAAATGAATGTGTACAGTATGGCAAATAATGACTGATACCATAATCTACTAAATTAAGTTTAGGCACTATTCCTGGCATTAACTGTTTGATTATTCCAATTGATTTTCTTTATTCAAGTTAAGACACATCCCATTTCCAATCAATTCAATTTGTTATGATAAGTTTGAGTTGAACTTCTACAGTGGGATCGATAATGATATATGTAAAGTAGAGCGTCAGTGGGCAATGACATGACATGACATCTAATAAACTAACGAATATTGAAAATTTTGAGCGCATAAAGCGAAAAATTGGTGAATAAGTAATGCAAGAAAGCAAAATTCAAATGAACATTTTAAGTGCATATATAGATGACACATATATTTTTGTAAGGAAACAGTAAAGCAAAGCATAGGATTTGATTTATTCAACACTTTGCTCAGTGCTATATCTGATATACAGTACTAGAAACTGCATACTCTTAGAGTAGAGCACATTAAAAACAAGTGATTAAGACTGTGCTAAGATTTGACTATTTGACTACAGTGAGTGAGTGCTCAATAATATTATCTGCGTTTGTGATGTCGGTCGATATAGGCATCTATAATTATATTAGTCATTCAAAGCTTGATGCATGACGTAAATGTGCTTGAGCGCTAACTCATAATGAAATCAGCATCACGTTTGATCCCATCACAAAATATAAAACGGACCTAATATTAGTGTACAAAAACTTATTCACGGATTTCCCTTTAAAAAAGGCCGAAAATATCCAAAAGTGAAACAAGGGGTCGAATATAGTATTTACTAAATCCTTAGATCGGATTAACATTGAGTAAAATAGTAATGAAATAGAATAATACTAACTAACTAACCAACAAAATGATATATTGAGAACTACGGAAAAAACTACAATACGCTCAACGCTTGGTTACTTCGTATAAGCCATTCATGCGAATGTTGAATTTCATTATTTGCCAATGCGAGCAATGCCAGCATTAGCGACAGCAGCACTTTTAGTGAAAAGTTCCCTCTCGCCAGTTGGCATTCTACACATGGAACACATGGAACAATATGACACTCACTAAAGTACAAAATTACACTTTGCAGCCAAGATAGCACTGAACATTACTGAACTAACAATACTGAAGAGAATATGCTCTGGAGAGCAATGGGAGATCGAGCATATGACAGATAAAACCATATATGAAACAATACGAGACCCAAAACACCTCTACCTAACCATCATCTTTTACAATCCAAAATCCATCAGAATCGACATCGGATTTGAGTGGATCAAAGCTTGGTTTGACTTTGACATTCTCGAACTCATGAGTTGGGCTTGAAATTAATTTGGTTGTGATTCTGAAAAAACTGAAATCCTCTCGTAAATGGAATGCTCAGGTGTTAGAAATGTAGAAAAAGCTATCAAAAGTAGTTTGTAGTAAAGATTAGAATAGAGAAGTATAGTATAGACCATTATATAAATTGTATATATTGTATAAATTGAGTCCCCTTTCATTCATTTGATATCAAATAAAGCTGATTCACTGTCCAGACTGTCCTCTACTAACATATGAGAGGAGAGCATCGCCAGTATCTATGGCAGCAACAAAATCGCTCATTTCCCAAGTTCCCGATTTTAACCAATTTATTATTCTCTTCAGATCAGTGACTTTAATCCCGGGAGTAAGCATGCAATGGCTCGCAATGGCTTTCATTTGCTTGCAATGGTTGTAGTTGTGATTCTCGTAGGCTTTGAAATAACAGAAGCGCAGTTGCAGTTCACGTCGTTCTGTGTATGATAAATGCCTTTGTAGACAGAATGGATGAACAAAATCTGCATACAGAAAGCATAGACCAACTATACATCTAGCCATCAAAGCATCATTTATAAGAATAAACTTGCAATCGATAAGACAGACGGAATAGTGCTTTTGGGAAATTGTAGTATTGTGTGAAAAGAATCAAATAATAAGTTCCACGGACGGGAGGACGCGATTATCATGTACAGCTCTCCTCAATAAAATGCCTCCACATCTTTCTATCAAATACCATATGTATTTGTACTCAATTCTACACCAACAACACCATACGAATAGCACATTTTCATATAAGCTTTTTAGTCAGTTTATCAAATAATGGCGGATATCTTTTAAAAAACTATTATATCCTTATCATTCACCAAAGCATGCCATTAAATCTAATTAAAAATTTACATTAAAAGTCTAAAATTACGTAATATAATTCAATCTCCTATTGAGGTTCATGTTTATCTGAAATAAATATTTTCAATTGTAAAGTTTTTCAAATGCTTTTTCTATTGTTGTTCTGCCCTTTTCGCAAAAACTCACTTACATTATGTCAATGAAATAAAAAATTTCAAAACTATTATGTGAACAAACTATTCATAAATAAGAAAAATAAGCCAATCAATTGCATTACAATTTGAAAACAGTTTTGTTTCCTTTTTATAAACCTTTAAAAAGTTGTTCTCTACTACATATTTACTTAATTAAATATTAAAGAGAGAAATAGTAATATACTCGAAGGCGTGGGTTTACAACTCTATTTAAAGTAGTTTTGATAATTTGAATATGAGATTGTATTGTTTTGAAAGGTTTAATGAGTATTGAATGACGTGATTATTATTATAGAGGTTTAGGGGTTAGAAAAGATTGAAGACCACTCTGATAAGTTTTGGTAGATTTATTATTTTCTGACAATATAATGTGTTAACTTTCACCAGTATTGGTCACGACTACGATGTAGTGCAAAAATGATTAGCTTCTTTCTATTGTGGAATCTTGTTTTACAAGCTATGTCTGCAAAGAAATCAGAGAAATAACAATCTTTTACGATTGCATACATAGCTATAGCTGTATTGGCAGTACTGTTGTAATACTGGTTGGAGTGTTATATCGAGCAGTAGCTGCACGAAAGCACTTTGAAAACTTGGATCAGAGAAAAGTGAGTCAACTAGAAATTGGGCCACGTTTTAAGGCATCGAAATAATCGTACTTTCAATGCAAGAAAATTCTTGAGGGGCTTTCAATTCAAAAATATCGCCCAATTGAATGGCGGATCTAAACATAGTTTTGCTATTGAAGTAAATTAAAACTACGTATGCCATACATTAACATGAATTAACCATTATTTCTTTAGATAAGAAAGTTCTTTTGACACACAATCATTGCAAATTCAAGGCAAGATTCATTGAATAGCTTTTATCACAGTAATCAAATTAAATGATAACCAATACAACGATTAAATTAGAATAATATTCTACCAAATCATTGAATATATTAAATGCTTAGCATAAAGCTGTTTCAATATCAATACTTTATTACATGAATATTCAGTTAATAAGATATTTTATGATTAAATATACAGGTATTCATTGGGAAAATGATAGATTGGCAAAGAAATAAGAGTTTCATACAATTTCAGTACATGAAAGCATGTAAAAGTATTTGAATGAAATTGCATTCGAGAAGTTCGAACACAATCATGCTTTGAAAGAGTATACCTCCAAATTATCAATATTTTTTGGTAATCTTTAAAGCGAATCGAGTTTCAATGAATGGTCAAAAACTTCTTTTACTTGAGAGGCAAAACTCATTTTGATGTCTCAGATTTCATAATTGATTGAATTGTTAGACTAACAAAAAGTTCAATTTATGCAAAAATATTGAAATTATTGGTGAGTCCAAAAGGTCTAAAGAATAAGACTTGATGGCAGACAAGATGTAGTCTGCATGCAAATGAAAAAAATGTGCGACAAGAGATGTGCAACACTAGTCAAGTCTAATCTCTAACAACGATCTGAAAAGTTTATTTTTGTCGCTTAGTTTATTCTTTTTCCTGTCAGTCAACATCATATTGAGTATATAGTATTGAACATATGATAATAATGACAGTTTTGTTTAGTAGTGAAAACACATCATTTCATGCGATTGCGGTCGTGCTAATAATGCTATTACTATGAAAAGGAAACGGAAGATGTGGACCACTGCATTACTTTTTTCATTATTCTTTATTCAATAATATTTTAAGCGTAACAGAGTCTGACTCTGCCGGAGGCAAATATTTAACAATAACTAAAACTATTTTTGTAAAACCAAAAATGCCTGCCATACAAACCCACCCGCATTGGTTAGTATTGGTCTGCAGTGAAACATGCACTGCACACACCTTTATAAGAGAGTGCATTGAATGGTCAGTGCTTTAGTCAGTGGTAACTTATTTTGAACCTTTAGCTAAATCCGGATAATATCACATGAAGAATTTCAACTCCAGCCAATTCTATTCTCCCAAATCTTTTCAAAAATATGACTGCTATGACTGCCACTATGCCTCTTCACTTTTCACGTGACAGCTCTTCTTTTATTTTTGAACGTTCCTTAAAAATAGTGGGCATTAAGCCCCGGGACGACTGTAAACTCGGCGACTCAATATGTATAATATAAGAAATGGTGAATTGTTCGCTTAGACTCTGGAGAAAGAATTGTGAAACACCTTTAATCCATGCAAAATAGAGAGTAATGCATATTTGCACTGTCGCCTCAATCAACAAACATTCATTCAAATGTAAACCAAAGGTGTACTCTATAACCAAAAGCAAAGCAAAAATAAACATCAATTTATTTTCACTGCCTTATTATGCTTCGAGAAAAGATGGTCTGCTCTTGTTGTCTGCTATTTCTGTGCAACAATTCCTCTAAAAATAACCAAAATATAAATTCATGCATATTTTGGTAGACAAGTTAAAAAAGACACTTTTAGAATAGTATATGCAGACAATCAAAGATGTGAAATAGAGAAAAGGATGAGCTGTGACAAAAGAAATGTTTTGTAGACACCAATTTCACAGCAGGAGTTTCTACTTGTACTTTGCATTCAAACACAGAAAAACAACTAAAA
This sequence comes from Camisiidae sp., assembly GCA_034696325.1. Classification (NCBI taxonomy): domain Eukaryota; kingdom Metazoa; phylum Arthropoda; class Arachnida; order Sarcoptiformes; family Camisiidae; species Camisiidae sp. The sequence continues at coordinate 2,088 of JAQFZT010002017.1, read as the reverse complement.
AGAAACATTGAAAAGGTTAGTACAGGGTTAGTGTGCCAGTAATGCTCATGTTGTTGGACAGTTTCACACAATGTTTTGTTGTCTTGTCTGTACGAATATGTGCTTTTTGGTAGAAAAAATCAGTCAGAGATCAGATAAATGGGTGACAGAGCAAAGCAAAGGCGAAACAAATCCACAAAAAATCGAAAGAGAGAAGCAGTGAAGCGTATCTCAAGCCTCTGGGCCTTCCTTAAGCTATATAATAATAATACGTTTTAAGGAATTTAGTTGATTGAACATTGAGTTCTCTCTCCCTTTCTCCAGATTATTCATTTTTACTTGTTTAAGTACTACCGCAGTCGTTGCAAATATAAAAGTATTATTAGACTTAATACACAAAATCAGTGCCCAAAAAACACTATTTTAGAAAATTGCAAAATTAAAGACGATTATAAAGTCCCGAACAATTGTTACCTAAAAATCTTATTTAAAAGCATACTTTAAAAAATGAGGAAAATATTTTTGGATGAAAAATAACAATAATAAGAATAATTGTGAGAAATAAAAGAAATATATTCTGATTATTAGAATATATATGAGGTTAACAATGCATTGAATGCCATATTTATAATGAAATTCTTTCCTGACCACTATTATTTGAATGAAATAATCGCTAAAATTGTCGAATATATTTCAAAGTAGTTCATAGATAATTGTTTTGCAATATCATTGAAATTGGAGAAACGATGAAAGAATGTTAAATTAAATAAACTAATGATAGTTTAGTTTATAAAATGCAAATTCATTCGATAAAATCATTTCTGATTAATCTAAAACTTAATTGAAAAAATGTCGCAATAACTTTAGTACATAATGAAGACAGCCATCGATTATTTGACGGACATATTATGGGGCAAAAATTGGAATAAATCTAAATTAGCTTTGATAAGGAAACAAATACCATATTAATAAAAATCTACATTTCATACAAGACGCATGTCATGCAAAATTAAATTAACTTCATATCAAAGAGTTTTTTGTTCGATTCTCTATTTTTTGTGTAATTAAATGAGAAATCTATTAATCAATAAACGGAAAAATCAATCAATCAATTGATGAGAAAAGAAAAATTTTGAAGTATATTTCTGTAAGTTTAGAGCATAAAAATAGTGTTGTCCTAAAGATTTGATGCACTTCATAGCCATGAGGTCTGTTCTGTTGTTGGCTGTCGTGGGAACGTATGGATGCAAATACAATACCAGAAGAGGCACTTGTAATTCTGGGCAAATGCAATCATGCCATACCAGCCATGCCAGCAGTGTTGCATTCACTCAAGTGCTCCACCAATGGATAAACAAAATTCAATTTCAAGTATGGTTCAGAGCAGAGCCCAAAATATACAGTATATATAAAATTATGCACATTATTGTTGTGCTTTATTGATGGACCACACAGTCGGACATAAATCTAGAGCTAATGTTATAGTATAAGAGAACTAAAGGCCCATCGAATAGGAGAAAAATCAAAAAATGATATCATCAGCAATAAGAGAGCTTTGAAAGCATTTCTAGTTCCTTGAATGCAATGCAGGCCTCATAAGATATTAAGTTTTGCACTATAACTAAATGCCTCATCAGCTAAATTATCATCTTTTTTATTTCTATAAAAAATGCTATTTATTTTTCACTTCTTCTACAAGAAAAGAAACATTTTCAGATATAGTTGAGACACAGGCTCACGGACACGAACCAACTATTTAGTTATAACGCATTTCCCTCTATTTATATTTAGTTTAGAAAAAATAGCTCTCAGTATAGAGTAATAGAGTATACAATGCATCTAATCCATGGCCATTTTCATCAGCGAAGAAACTTTCCTTTAGGCGATTGGAATTAAAGTTTGTACTCTATAATAATAAGCGTGTCTCACAACTCAAAATATAGCAGACATTAGAGTCAGAGACAGAATAAGGAGAAGAGAGGGAGGGGGAGAGAGAGAGAGAGACGAGAGAGGGAGAGAGAGAAAGAGAGACGAGACGAGAGAGAGAGACGAGAGAGAGAGACGAGAGAGAGAGACGAGAGAGAGAGACGAGAGAGAGAGACGAGAGAG